>JAQIXT010002472.1:0-10771 GCA_034700445.1 Stenotaenia linearis | reverse complement strand
CGACAGATAGAATTTGCGACATTGCAGGATTCCCTACTGCATCAGGTTATTTATTATATTCGTAATGGATGGCCAGCGGTGACCGATGACAAATTCCGGTTATTCAAGGCCAAGCGCCATCAATTATCATTAATGGGAAATATAATTTTGTGGGGTGAGCGTGTGGTGATTCCTGGTGTTCTAAAAGAATCGGTATTGAACTTGATGCACAAGGGACATCCGGGTGTCGTAGCCATGAAGGCAAGGGCACGCGATCTGGCATGGTGGCCGGGGTTTTCTGGCGATGTTGAGAAGCATGTTGCTACCTGTGTGCAATGCCAGGAGCACCAGCATATGCCCCTCCGGAACGAGCCTATTTTGTGGCCTAGAGCCTCAAGGCCATGGTCGCGTATTCATCTGGATTATGAAGGTCAAGTGGGGGCAAAATTGTTTTTGATCATTGCAGATGCATACTCTGGTTGGATACGTGTGTCCTTGATGCCAAATTTGACCTCGGAGGTGGCTGATAAAGTACTGCGAGGCAAATTTGCAGATTTTGGTTTGCCTGACACGGTCGTGTCTGACAATGCGACCACGTTTAAGGGTGATATGTTTAAGCAGTTCTTGAGCAGAAATGGTGTCGCGCAGTTGTTTTCCCCAGTATATCACCCTCCATCAAATGGCCAAGCAGAAATGGCCGTCCAAACATTTAAGAATAAGTTGAAGAAATTTGGATTAAAGGATGTTCAATTGCAAATTGATAAGTTTATGTTTTGGCAAAATTCGACACCAATCAGAGCCGGTAGAGCTCTGGCTGAGCTTAATCTTGGATGGCATCCTAAAACCCATGTGGACTTAATTAAGAGTTGGCATGATGAGACTCTTGAAGCTTTTGACCGAGGGAATGCTAGGCATGTGTTTAGGCCTGGGGATCTTTTGTGGATGCAATCTTATCGAGCTAATGAGCCGGAGTGGTTTCCAGCAGTGGTGCATGAGAGTACGGAGGCGGTGATGTGTCAGGTTCAGAACGTGAGGACAGGAGAGGCCCTTGTTAGGCACGTGAACCAGTTGCGTGCACGTGAGGGTGGACAAGTTGATCAACGGGATGAGGATGGCCTGATGGATGGAGTGATGAAGCCGACGGCGTTGCCTTGGCCATGAAAGTGGGAGGACGAGGCACCGCGGTCTGCCGTGTTGGTCAGGTTGTCTCCCACCACGGCCTTGCCACCCATGGTGGGCATTACACCCGCCTCTGCCCAGGAGCAGGGATCAGGGGCGCTGCCAGAGGGTGACGTCTCTGAGGTCATGGTAAGAGCGGGGCCACCGGGTTTAGTAAGAGGGCCTGTTTTGTCCGACACAGTTCCTGTAGGAACCGAGCACTGCATGCACGCGCGAGAAGAGGACCAGCCTGCAGAAGGGTCTTGTATGATCTGGCACAGGCGGCCCATGCCATAAGTCCGCTCAGTCTTTCTCGCCAAAATCCGACTCGCGCGGCGAGGAGGCTGCCTGTTGTGGAGTCGCCTCCTCATGCTTGCGGGTCGGAGGAGGGGGAGAGAAGGGATCCCACATTAGATTTGTCAAAGGTGAATGTAAGTAGGTGTAGGAATCAGGGGGTGCGATTAGGTACCCCGGGTTTGCCCCCTATTTCGGAGGTCGGGAAGGCTGGAGAGCAGTAGCTTTTGCTTAAAATTAGCAGTCGTAATGATGTAATAGTGTGTAAGTCACATTTTATGTAAAATTTGTAAGTTGAAAAAAAATAAGAGGTCCCTGCGGATTTTGGAGCTGGCGATCCCTTATGGTTGGCGTGTCGTTGAGAACTTTCGAAAAGTAGGGGGGAAGCACTGTGGTGTATTTGGAGGTTTCACCACAGGATAAAGCGTTGGCAAAGTTGGTTGTTGAATAGTCAGGTGACTTTGTCAGCTGTAAGCAGTTGCCGTAGTTTCCCGCAGGGGGACATTGTTGTGAGAGACAATGGGCTAAAATGATGCCATGGCAACGGCATCACTTTCGATCTGCCGGTTCAGAAGCAGGTTGTGTTTTCTTTAGTTGTGGGCCATTAGGGTTAGGCTTAGGGCTAGAATGCCCGAATACACAACAGTCAACTTCGAGGCTGTTTCGTTCGTTGAACACTTCTGTATCCTCCAATATTACTGTTGATACTTATTAGATGTTTTGGCCAAGAATGGCAGTATAATGAGTATTTGGTATTGTAGTCAAATTTTAAGTATATTGTATTGGTTTGACAACCATAGATTTGTTGTGTTTACTTATGTATTGTTTGCTATTGTGCAATATAGTGATATCAAACTGTATTGAGAGGTGATGAGTCACCCAAAGGTTTCTTTGTGAGGTGACTGAGTGTTCAATGTTACTTACTGGTTGAAGGCCAAGATGGCTTGATGTATTTTATGGTCATCTCAACCTTTTAAGAGATAAAGAATAAGTTTCTTTGCTTTTACCTAAGTGTTTTCCACTTTATTTAAGTCTACTACAGTTGTGGCAGCTGTGCAGACAGTTTTCTGCCAGAAGAACCAGCAGTTACAATTGCTCAAGGTTTGGCCACTTGTCGGGTCGCTGCAAACAGGATCCCGTCTGTGCCCACTGCGCCGGTCGACGCACCACCGCGTCGTGCGACCAGTCAGCGGCGCAACGGTGCATCAATTTTGTCTGGTCTAAGAAGACCAAGCTGGGACATCCTGCATATGATCTGCTGTGTCACGCGTTTGTTGAGGCGACCCACCACCTCCAAGCCCGGACCTGCTACAGAACATGATCAAGTGTTTGCAGGTGAATGTTGGCAGGGGACGGCGAGCTACCACTCATGCCAGAGGCATTTTCCTACGGGACCGCATTGACATTGCTCTGATCCAGGAACTGTACTTTAGCGATACTACGTGGAGTGGCCATTTGCATCAGGTGACTACCGGGCACGATTCAGATGTTCTCATATGAATTAACAACCCGGCCCTTGATGTTACCTACGTCCCTTCGCGTTCCCACAAGGACTTCTGCATAATGGGAATCAAAACCCGGTCTGTTTTGTGACCACCTGAAACAAGCGCTGCCGGTCCTTTTGTCCGCTGTCTCCACGTCTGGTGCTTCTGCGGATGTGGTAGCCTATTTGTTTTATTTGTTTCAAGTGAGTGTGGAGAACGCTTGCACTCTCTTACCACCACCACATACGGCGCATCAGGTCAGTTGTCCTTTCTGGAATCACTAGCTCTGGAAACCGTGGCAGGGTCCAAAAGGCCTGCAAGGACTTCCAGAAGTGTCGGGATCCCGTTCGGCGTGCTGAGTCCTGTGCGGGGTATGTTGCTTTGCGAATCGAATATAAACGTGTGATCAGCGAGGGTAAGACGAGGACATGGGACCAGTACGTACAGAAGCAATCCTCGGAAAATCCCTTCTCTCTCAAGTACCATGTCCTGCGTACTTCTGTCCTGTGTACTTCTGTCCTGTGTACTTCTGTCCTGTGTACTTCTGTCCTGTGTACTTCTGTCCTGTGTAGTTCTGTCTGCTCTGCACCAACTTTAGTGGCCGAACCGGGCACGACAACTGCGGATGCTGTGCAGGCCGTCTGAGCGCTACTTCCTCCTGGATGAGTTTGAGCGGGATACTCCTGGCGATGAGGCTGTCCGAGCACAGATGACACAGCCGTTCCTCTTCAGGGATGACGTGCCCTTTTCTGTGGATGAGCTTTGAGCCGTTGTCTTTTCCTTCTCTCTCAATAAGGCTCCTGGTAGGGACGGCATGCCGGTAGCAGCTTTGCGTCACGTCTTTGAAGCCATGGAGGACTTTTGGCTTCAGCTTGTCAACCTGTCTCACGCAGGGGATCTTCCCAGTTTGCTGGAAAGAAGAGCGGATAGTCTGGCTCCCCAAATCAGAGGACAATTTCTGCCCAATCAGCCTTCTCCCAGTGCTGGGTAAGGTGTTGGACAAGCTGCTGTCTGGCCGTCTCACATGGTTTTTGGAGCATACCGATGGCTTATCGGAATGGCAGTTTGGATTTCGACGGCAGCATAGCACTGTTGCGGCGATTGAGCGGTTGGTTACTTGGATAGAGATGAGACTTTCTGAGGGTTTGCATGTGCTTCCGGCCTTACTCGACATTAAGAATGTCTTCAACTCAACCTGGTATCCGGTTCTGGTCGCTGAGTTACGACGTCCTGGCTGCCCGGCAAATCTAGTTGCTGTCATTATGTCGTTTTTTGCTGATCGTCTCGTTACTTGTGAAGGTGTCTCGTACCTGATGCAGCGGGGTTGCCCCCAGGGCTCCTGTATAGGTCCCATTCTATGGCTTGTCCTCATGGCCTCATGGCTTTGGCTCTGGTCGGCCAGTACCGTCCTGCAGCACAAGACGGTACTGGATTGCTCAATCAGGCTTTGTGATGATTCTGCTCTGGGAATGGCTCACCGCTCCCTGAGGGGGTTGGAACGAGCCTGGGATACAAAATGGCCGCTCTGTTCCTAATGGTCATGGGAACACCGTCTATAATAAAATATTGCAAAGACTTCATTCGTTTTCTTTCCTTGTAAGCCATCCCGTGCTCCTCGCCCCAGGATGGAGGACAGGGCTGTCGCAATTTCCTCCTCTGCCATGTATCTGGGTGTCATCCTTGATGGGCATCTAAGGTGGCTGCTGCACCTGGACTATGTCAGAAACAAGGTTACAAGGATCGTGCACAGTTTTCACCTTGTCGGCAGCAAACGATGGGGGTTGAAACGGTCTGCTCGGGCTAGGATTTTCGATGGAGCTATTCACCCAATGATTTTGTACGGTGCTGAAGTCTGGAGTAAGGTAGCACTCCAGACGCGCCAACTCAAAAAATTCAATGCCACAGATCGTCATTTCCTCCTTAACTTATCTAGGGCCTATGCCACCTTTGCACACCTCTCGTTGAACGTCGTTACTGGGCATCTGTCCAATGCGGTGTTGGCAGATGCCCGTTGGTGGCGTCGAAGCCAAATGGTTGGGGTGGACTGCGAGCAAAAGTTGGCCCCCTCTGCCTTCCCTCATCCTAGTTACTGCCGCTTTACAGTGAGACTCAACATGGTGGGGGATCCTGTGGAGAGGGAGATCCATATCTACATGGATGGGTCGAAGGATGATGGCACAGTGGGTGCAGGGGTGGTTGTAGTTGACTCAAGTCACAGGACAGTAGTGTGCATTCTGCATGGACTAGATGGCCGGTGCTCAGTATTTCAAGCGGAGGCTTACGCTCTGCTTCTGGGTGCTCGATGGACTCTGCATCTTCGGCGGCGGCTGCTGCCTCGTGTGTTTCTTGTCGGACTCCCTCTCGGCTCTAACACTGACAGCCAGTAGTGACAGCAACAGCGACAGCGTACTCTGTCACGAAGTCTTCAATAAGATGACGGAACTTGCCAAATCCCGGCAGGTGCAACTCAACTGGACCAAGTCCCACATTGGCCAGTATGGCAATGAACTGGCTGACATGGCAGCCAACGAAGCGAGGACCCTGGACCCCAGCTACATGCAGGTACCAATTAGTCTATTTGCTGGTTTGGCTACTGAATGGGCAACTCAGAACTGGATTCGACTTTACGTCCTCAGAGTGATTGGAATGAACGAGGCAACTCATTTCCACCTGCAAGGACGCATCCCCAATTTGGGCAATCGAGGTCTCATGGCTGGTAACAGGCCACGGGCCATTTGCAGGTAACCTGCAGCAGTTCAACATAACGGACGATCTGTCTTGCACACTTTGTAAGAAGGTCGGGGCTCGGGATTTGGCGGACCATTATCTCTTTCACTGCTCTTCACCTGCACTTGTGCAGGCTCAATTGGAGTTGGAACGACACTGTCTGGTCTCGGGTTACAGAGGACTCACCTTACATAACATCTTGCAAGAGGATATCCTATTGCACCTCACACGATGCACCCTTAAATTTTGTGAGATCGAGTAGAACAAAATGGTGTACTGTCATTGCAGCTGTGCTATCTAGCACTGCCTGCTGGCACAGCTTTGTAGGGAGGGGGGCTGCCTTATGGCTTACGCTGGGTGGGTAGCCTCCATAAACAAATAAATACCAACATGTCCCTATCTACTTTCTAGCGAAAACACAGCCAAGAGAACGGACTTGGCAAAATTAGCAGAGTAAGAAGACCCTGTTGAGCTTGACTCTAGTTTGGCACTGTGAAGAGACATGAGAGATGTAGAATAAGTGGGAGGCGTTCGTAGGTGTTTGGGTTCGTCCCAGCCCCGTTTGCCGACAGTGAAATACCACTATTCTCATCGTTTCATTACTAACTTGAGTGAGGCTGGAAGCGAGAGTCAGCCGCCTGCGATGCTTCGCTCACGCTACTGGCGCCAAGTCTGGAGCAGATTTTGAAATTTTCGCTCGCGGGCAGCGTGCGATGCTCTCGTCCGTGGCAGAC
The DNA here is from genome assembly GCA_034700445.1 of Stenotaenia linearis. Taxonomy (NCBI): domain Eukaryota; kingdom Metazoa; phylum Arthropoda; class Chilopoda; order Geophilomorpha; family Geophilidae; genus Stenotaenia; species Stenotaenia linearis. Next base: position 4,395 of record JAQIXT010002472.1, on the reverse strand, counting down.
AGGGGTTTCTCTTGGGGATTCGTCTCCTTACATTCCATTTTATGCCCGGCAGACGTGCCGTCGCTCTGACAAAAGAAAACAAAAATCGAATTTCTCCATCCCTCTTGTCCCATAGTGGGTCTCTGATGCTGTTTCGATGCCTCGTCGGCTCTTCGACGCGGAATGCAGGGTTGGTTCGTCCTTCTGCTTTCGCGCTCGCTTGGGTCTCTGCGGCGGCAAAGATTCCTCGGTTACTCTCGGATGCAAAGGCGGATGCAAACTCCGGGCAATCCGTTTCGAAGACAGTCAGGTGGGGAGTTTGACTGGGGTGGTACATCTGTCAAACGGTAATGCAGGTGTCCTAAGGCGAGCTCAGTGAGGACAGAAACCATGTAGAGGAAAAGGGCAAAAGCTGGCTTGATCCCGATTTTCAGTACGAATACAGGCCACAAAATTGTGACCTATCGATCCTTTTGACTTTAACGAGTTTTTAGCAAGAGGTGTCAGAAAAGTTACCACAGGGATAACTGGCTTGTTGCGGCCAAGCTTGCATAGCGACATTGCTTTTTATTCCTTTGATGTCGGCTCTTCTTATCATTACGAAGCAGAATTCGCCAAGCGTTGGATTGTTCACCCCTAATAGGGAACGTGAGCTGGGTTTTGACCGTCGTGAGACAGGTTAGTTTTACCCTTCTAATGACTAGTCGTTATGATAGAAATCTTGCTTACTACGAGAGGAACCACAGGTTCGGACAATTGGCATGTGTGCTTGGCCGAGGCCAGTGGTGTGAAGCTACCTTCCGTGGGATTATGACTGAACGCCTCTAAGTCAGAATCCCATCTAGCCATTCGAATCGGCAACGATATCATTTGCGCCTCGAGCCGAGGGAGGTCAAGCTAGGCGGCAGTCCATGTTCTTTCTTTGTCTCCTCCGGGGGGCTGGGGGAGTTCGTGGTGCGACCCAGGGAGAAGCGGAGACCTCGTGCTCCCCTCCCGGCCCGTTGCCGATACCTATCAAATCCCGGCAAGCAGTCAGATTTTTATCGGTCGGACTAAGCCATCCGGTTGCCGGGAAAACTCCGAATATGGACCCGAGCCCGGTTAGTTCACTGCCATCACGGAGAAACCCGTGCGCTCAATGTGGAGACGCCAAATCTTCCGGGGAAGACGAACACCAACAAAAGTCCGAGATGCGGCTGGCCGGCTTAGGTACTCTCAGCCAAGCAACGGAACTTCATCTCGGAGGGCAGGACGTCTCCAGCTTGAGCAATGAGGAGCAAAAGATGGGGCGGATCGAGGCGTCGGGAAGTATGCGTGTGCATGCGCGACGTGGATCGCCAATCGCCAACCATCCGCCGATGAGGACTCGGAACTCTTAGTCACCTATGGCAGGGCTGACGAATTACCCAAAGCGGTGGGATCCCCTAGTTTAGGCGGTCTGGAGACGAGTTCGAGACGGAAGGGACAAACTCGTACAAATGGTTCACTCAGATATGGAGTCGTAGGGCACGTTCCGTCAGATCTTCGGCAGAGACAAAAGTATCCAAAGTGGCGTCAATAAATTTCGTCGACCTCAAATCTAGGCGAAAAACTCGAGAACCCAGTTGGATTTTCGCAGGGTGTTGGTCTCTCGGCCTCCCCTGGTCGTCTGGGCAGACGACTCAATCCCAGTTCCAATACTTTATGCTAATCTAAGCAGCAGACCTAGTCTGCAGAATTCAGGGCAACTTTTTCAAAATTTCGTCCAAAACAGTCCCTAAACAGCATATTGAGGGGAACTTTTTCAAAAGTTTTCTAAAATGAGTCCGTAAACGGCCTAGAACTGGGGACTTTGAAAGGTTTCACGATGCGCGAGATTCCCCTACAAACCGCGGACAGGAGGGTGCCACCTTCCTGGATGGCTGTTTTTTTTTTGCCCACGTTTCCGATGACCATCTTCCTTCTTTTGATCTGGTAGGACAACAAACCGCCTCCAGGAGGGCTCCACCCTTCTGGATGGCAGTTTTTTTCGCCCTTTATCCCATTTGTTCGAGACAGGTCCTGTGTCCACACATTCCTCCTGCAACACGCTTTTTTGCGCTGACATGTTCGTTCCGTCCTGCACCGAGCTTCAGCTTGCTAGAAGATGGAAAATAACCCCTCAGCACGTTCCCAGCCAGTCGGGACTGGACCAGTCATTCGTGAACACAAAATCAAAATCAAAATCAACAACAGAATCAACAACGAGTAAGTTTATTATCCTTTTTTTTATAATGGTTACAGAACATTGTTTTTTTTTAGTACTTGATGTCCAATCCCCTCTTGTGAAGTTTGAAGCAGTCACAGAGGTGCTCTCGACATAGGTTTTTCTTGCAGAAGCTGCACCACCAACTGCTCTCGTGTCTCGCTTGACGATATATTAGACAGACAGTGCACCTCTTACTACGAGAAGCCTTGACAAGATCGTGAACTCGGAAATAAAACTCATTTTCCCAGACAAATCTTTAATTTTTTTATTACAAAATTCCAATCCATTGCCAGTGCAGATAGCTTTAATGGTGTGTTTGCACTGTCGTTCTGCTAATGTGAGCCACTTCTCAAATACTGAGAAGGCATCACTCGTTCTTAATCAGGAATAGTCACGCATATGTCGTGTTCCCGCTTCTTGAGTAGATTTTGAACAATAAAGATACGAAAGGTTTGATGTAAAATGAACAAAGTGATTTATTCGTAATTTAACAATTAAGGATTACAATACGAGAATTATACATGGTGTAATTTTAAGTGAATTAAAACAAGTGAATTTAAGAACAAACTAAACTAGTAACTAATTGTCTAGGGAAAATTGGCGGGAAAGGAACACGAGTGAATGCTTCGTTATCAGCTTGATAACGAAGACCTACTTCAATCGCCGTAAAACGCTCTCAATAAAACTCACACACTTCGCTGAATGCAAAGTGCATGAAAAATGCAAAGAAGTCTTGATACTACGGCTTGTAATATCAAGAGTGTAAATCTCTCACTGCAAATATATAATTTGCAGCAAGAAGGCTCGATGGGCTCCGAACTTGAACAAACAGTCTGTTAGATGTCGTCAAGTCAAAATCAGAATATCGAGTGCCTCTCGCCCAGACAGTCGGTCTAGACGAGAGGTACAATCACGTGATTCCAGGGTGGCACGCGTCTGCCCTCAAGCCATGAGAGGGACGGTTACAACCCTGGATCGGTGCCTGGGCAAACGCCAGGGATGCAAAGCTAACGGTTTTGCACTCCTTCACATACCTCGAGTGATCATCAATAATTGTCATGAAATAATCACAACCAACACTCGAAGTGACCTGGGCTGGCCTCCAAAGGTCCATGTGTGCCAGGTCATGTTGTTTTCGTAACTTTAGTCCATCAAAACCCTTGTATGGGAATCTGTGAAACTTAGCCCGTTAACAACAATCTCAAATCTCAATGTCATCTTTCGAAGCAAATATTGACGACATTTTTGCTTCGTGCCAAACCAGCAATACCCTTCTTGCTCAAATGAGCGAAACAAGAAGGCCAAATATTGGCATCACCAGACAAAACCGAATTGATCGTATTCTTCTTTACTTTTGAATTAAGAGACCCATTACACTCTTTCTTTCGTTTATTCACAGTGGGTTTACTGGGTTGTTTACATTTTGTGTTTACTCTACGTTTCATCGTTAAAACATGACAATATGATTTCTCAGAATACAAATCTTTCGTATCAACTTTAGGAGGCACGGGCTCATTACCTTTATACTTAGAAACAAACATAATATCCGGATTACCTACTGGACATACATCAGTCTCTCCGTCTAAACAATAAATCACATTAACAAGATAAGTATAGAAAATAAACAAATACATTGTATAACACAACATCTTAAATTAAAAAGAAACACTCTTCCAACAAATCCAGTTTTTTTGCATTTTCGTAGTATTCGACAGACATCAAGACGGGATGCCGCGTTCGGCCCACCGGAGGCGGCATAGCCCGTTTTCGGCTCCTTACTCGTGACCCTCCCTACTCACTCGATTGTCGACTATACAGGTGGTTACCCATCCATATATCAGGAATATAAGGGTATCTCTCTGAAATGAAGAGTACAGACGTCTCGACTGCTTGGGCGGCCGAGACGTCTCCAGATGGCCAAATCAGCTCGTTTGCATCTAGATACCCCTCTCCAGTCCCTTCCAATACGGTGGAGGGACACCCGGCAGGAGACTTGCCGCAAAATTCCACCTGTCAGTAAAAAGAGGTGGTGCACGAGCCGCGACACCGAGGCATCCGGCTGGATGGTGCGCATCGTCCTGACGGGGCCGAACTCTGCATTGTTTTTTGACATAAATTGATCTACCAAAACTTAATTTTTTGACAGGAAAATGCCTGTGAAAATTATTTCGACCTTGTGCATATAAAAA
>JAQIXT010002471.1:0-10777 GCA_034700445.1 Stenotaenia linearis | reverse complement strand
AATTTTGTTGCCAAACCCGAACTAATTTTCCAAAAATTCAATTCACCTCTGAAAAATTTAAAATTCCCAACATTTTTTTAAAAAAAACCTTCACAATCCCTCACTTTAAAAAAATTACAAAACAAATTCTAAATCTTTATCACGTTTTGTTATCCTTACTTATTATAAATAGGGTCAAGGCAAGAAGGACGCAACTTTGAAAGAGAACTTGTGGAGATCTCGATGAGTTGTTTCTAAAAACGAACAAATTCCTCATTAAAATTTAAAAATTCACCTCAAAAACCAATTAAATTACCCTAGTATAACTATACAGAGGAAGTTTTGGAGGGTCTGTCTGGGAAGTTGAATTTGACGTGTCACCATTTTCTAACACCGGACTGATTCGTTGCTCATTACCTACTAATAAAAAAAAACAAAAATTAATTTCAACTTCCAAAATTTTTTGAACAAAATAAAATTTACAACGACATTACGAATTAGGCTTAAAACTCACCATATCCAAAAGACGAATAATAACCACGAGAGAAATGATTTACAAGTGATTGAAACAAGAATTGCTCGATTCGCATCGTTTTGTAGTGTATTAACAAACAAATTAAACGAAAAAGGAAATTTTTCAAACCGAAAAATACGAAAATGTGGCATATAATTGACACACACGACGAGTGTTAAGACGACTCGTGTAATGAAATTTCCGCGTCTTTTTCGTCAAAAAATCTCGCATTTCGCGTTTGTTATGCGCCAATCAAGTCGAAATATTCAAATTAAGTTGATTAACTATTTAAATTACGGCATGACACGAGCAAATGGAAATTTTTTGTCGAAAAGTGAATTTTTTCGTCGGATTTTCGAGTCATGTGGAAATGGGGCGACGGAGAGTGGGATTTTGGGGAGATTTGACAAGTTTTTGTGGAGTTTTTGCAAACTTTTTACCTGATCCATCAGCTGTCGTTTCTTTGAAACTCTGTTTTTGTGCCATTTTGATGTTGGGTTTGTTGAGCACTTTTACTCGATATCTCACTTGGTTTGCCCGTCTATCACAATATTTACACGAAAAGAAGGTTTCTCAAGCTTTAGCTAAGCGCATAGGAAGCATTTTTTAAGGAAATGACAAAGGAAAAGGACATAATATTCCAACTGATGCAAAAATAGAAAATGTCGGAGTTGTAAGTTCCCGGATGTTGACCTTATTCATGGCGACTCACGGCCAACGTAGATGATGGACTTTACGAAACATCTGCTTTGGAAATTTTTAAATTTTAAATTTTTCATCGTAAGTTTATTAATTTTGCGTGAATTTTAATGTTTTTAATTTTAATCTCGGTTTCATGCCTTAAAAATAAAAAATAAATCATTAATGCTTTTGAAATATTTATCTGAACAAAGTAAAATGCAAATTTTTTTGAAAATAATTAATAACTTTTACTTAAATTAATTTTTCCTATTTTATTTCAATATCACACGTTATATTTTTAACATAAATTTCATTAGTGTCGGCCTTCTTGTGTAGTTGTTTGTGTTTACGTTATCGTGCGCTGCGTTCCTAATTGAAGATGACGTCATTCGCTCGCAATGTTTTATAAGACGTGACGCGTTATTACGAAATAAACAACTCGCTTTTTAATTTTTATATTTTTTAATTAAAAAAAAATTAAACTGATTAATAACAGTAACAGTTTAATCAACATTAATCTGGACTTAAGTGATATCAACTGCAGTACACCAATAGAATCAATACAGTAATTCAAAATATTAACCATAATAAGCGTTAGTATCAAAGTCATCTGTTTAGTACAATTTAATCATCGTTAAACAAATATACACCGTCATATCAACAAATTCCGCCTTTATTTAAAAAACAATGGAAGGCTAAATTTATTTTTCGGTAAGACTTAATTCTAAAATCCTTCGCATCGTTTCTTCCTCTTCTTTTCTCTGTCTTTCCGCTTCTTCTTGTTCTCTGGCTGACAACTCGAGCGCAATTCTCAACTGATCTTCCATCTCGCTAAACTCGTTTCTACTGTTTATCTGTGAAGGATCTTCATTTCTTGCATTGGTAACTGCTGTACCGGAGGAACTAAAAGCTAAACTCTCTTGAATAGCCCTAAAAATAAATTTTTGATTAAAATTTTCATTTTTTGAAATAAAATTTTAAAACCTTTGTAAAAATTGCTCTTCGTCATTCGGTAAATCAGGCGTCGAAGGCCGCGATGGACGTTGATTCTTCAGTGCTTCCCAAATGGTCACCTAAAATTTTTTTTTGAAAATAAATTAAATTTTTGGAAAGAAAAAAATTGAAAAAAAAAAATTTTTTTACCTGGTCATCTTCGCTGCCAGCTTCCATTAAACTCTGCTGAATAGCGAATTGCAGCAACTCGTCGTCTTCGTCCAACGAAAATTGCCTCCTCAAATCGCTGCCTGCAAGGCATGGCGAACGTTCACACTGTTTTGAATGTTAACAAGCTTAAACTTGCATACAAAATCAATTTCACAACTCCTAAGTCCAAAATTTCATTTTTTTCACCGATTTTTCTTAAATATCAACTTTCGAATTAATTTTTTCGAAACATGGACTTAGTTTTGAGGGTACCTTGTCACAGGACCCGTGGAACTTGCGCTAAAGTGATCTACACATTCATTCGTTACCGGAAAACACAACATCAAGCCTAATCTCACCTAAACGCATATACCCGGGTGGGGGCTCGAAGCAAACGTCGTCTAAAACGCATGAAACGCGATTTTCTTCGTTGAGGTATGTTACTCCCGTCACTGCTTCGTCCATTGAGAAAATGTTTCCAAACGTGATGCGGGCGTTTAGTACGTGGAAAAGCGGAATTTCTATTTTTTGGGGAAAATTAAAATGGTGGTTTGGTGATTTGTTGGTTTTGTTACCGATTTTCACGGGAAATCCTGCAGGTAATTGCAAAGTGATGAAATCCTTCAGTTTTGCAAAGTGGGAGCTGCTGATCGCCATTAAGTCGACTATAGGCATGATCTGTTATGGAAATTTTAAAAAAATTATTAAATTTTACGTTTTGTAGTGTGAAAAATCGAAAATAAGGTTTTTTTAGCGTTAAAAATATCAAAAATACGAGGTTTTGATATAAAAAATAAAAAAATACGTTTGTTAACGTAAAAAATAACTTAAATTACGTTCGATGAAGTAAAAAATAACTGTACAAAACATGAATTTTTTTGTACAATAAATCAAAATATTCATTTTTTAACGTTAAAAACATCAAAAATTATAAATTCTTAATATAAAAAATAATGTTTTTTAACGAAAATCATTGAAAACAACGTTTTTAAAATCCAAAATCCAAATTTTGGATTTTTAAATTTTGTAACTCATAAAAAAAGATCAAAGCATCAGAACCTCAAACACATTAAAAAATGAATTACTTGTTCTGGTAACGACAAAGGATAATCATCACACAGCCATAAATTAGCTTTAAACTTCTGCGTCTTAATCGTCATTTCAATCGGACGGCCGATATCTTTTCCCCGCAAATCCACTTCCTTATTAAAATACTCCTCCGGACTGATATTGCACGGGTTTCCTGAGGTGCTCGCCACTTCCTACAACAAACATTGGTATAAATAAGAAAATTTCTCCCATTAATCCATGAAACTGATTAACTATTTCAATTGATTAACGATACTCCACCCCATTTGTTAATGGAGCTGTCGACATCCGCTCTTCGCTCTCCGCTATTCCCAAAAACGACTGTAATGGCGACTTCGGCGACTTGTTCCGCGCTTTGTCGGCTTCCGTTAGATGTTCCGTCCTCGTTTTAGTCACTAACTCCACGTTATTTGCATTGTACACTTTACATTCGTGTCCGTTGACTTGTTCCACCTTGTCGCTGCGCCAGCCCCAAATTCCGCTTTTGTTTCTGTAAAATTGAAATAAAAAATTTGAAATTTGTCAATTTTTGAGGGATTTTTGCGAGTTTTTTGCCTTTCGAAGCTGATTTTGTCTGTGTCTACGTATGTTGTTACGATTGGTGCTGTCAAGCGAGCTGATACTACGTCTTCTGGGGGTCTTATGAATGCCACATCGTCCGAGGCTATGTGCATTTGCTCGACGTAGACTTGTTTTGTGTCGTGGTCGATTTCCATCATTACTGCTGAGTCATCTGGAATTAATTTTTGTTTTTTAAGGTTTTTTGTGATGATTTTGTATTGAAATGCCATCTTGATTTTAAAAAGTTTTTTTTTTTTTTTTATAAAAAGTTTTTTTTTTTAAATTTATAAAATTTGTAAAAAAAATTTATACAATATATAAAAATTTGCAAAAATTTGGAAAATTTGGTACAAAATTTCAAAAAAATTTGGAAAATTTGGTACAAAATTCAAAACATTTGTAAAAACAATTGCAAACATGTAAAATTTCCATTAAAAAACAATAATATTATATCCTTTAACGCAAATTTCATAAAAACTGATTTCTTAAAACCGGGTTTTTAAAAAAAAGATGGCTATTTCACCACAAAACATCCTCCTACTTTGTCCTTTAAAAATATAACTCCTATTTCCACGTTGCCAATTCGTTTGGTCAAATCCTAATAAAGTTGTATCGATTCTCACATTCGAACCTAATTAAAAATTTAATACCCATTACAAAACAACACGAATGAACAATAAAAACAATATAAATTTAATTACCGCTTTTATATACTTTATACGTATCACTCGGGCACATTCTCGATACGAGCGGAACTAAAACAAACAAACAAAATAAACCAAAAATAAACCAAAAAACCACTCAGACTCACCCCAACTTGTAAATTCCCATTTCATTTCGACATAAAAATCAGGTGCCTAAAAGCAAACAAAAGTTATAATTTCCAAATTAAAATTACAACAAAATATCACACAACAAAATAAACTAAATACCCAACCCTACATCTCTTAATTTGGCCAATAGTTCTGGAATACCGCACAACCGACTGCTGTAACGTTGGAAATCACGCCATTCTAACACCAACTGAAGTAATTCAGGGTCACCTGTTGCAACTGCTTCTTGGACAACTGAAAAAATCAAATTTTTACCATCAAAATCAAAATTATATAAATTATAAAACCACTATTTACAAAATTTACAAAAGCTATTTAAAGTGTGGTTTTAATACCGTAAATGTAACGCATAGTTGTTTTTACAACAAATTTAATTGTTTTACAATTTGTAAGTCTGTTTTTTCCCAGTGTAATTAATCATTTAAGATGACGACTTAATTTCCTCTAATTACAAGCATAAACTTTGAAAATTAGTAATAAATATTCATAAATGATTCACATCAAACCTGTTACATATTCCAAAAACAATTAGTTGGAGTTTTTGCTATGATTTTAATCACATAACTCACAGCATTGCAACAAGACATTTATCACTGCTAAACAGTGATTACCCCATTAAAGCAAACCATAGTTTATCCTTCCTCACACAAACCATGTCTTGCAACTTATGAATTTCATGTTAATTATAACTAAGTACCTTCACTGTATTAACAGTTGTGATCAAGTACCAGCTACCGATGTTGTTACTCGAGGAAGATACCGTATTTCATCAATTCCAAGACTAACGCCGCTGAAATTAGAATGCGTCTTATAATCGATAGCGTCTTAGAATCGATGACATAGATAATTAACATGGAATTTATAAGTTATAAGACATAAGTTTTGTTTTCCGCAAACTCTAACGACTCCAAAAATATATCCAACAAACCCAAATTTCTTCACACCATGACCAATCAAAACCAATCAATAACTTGCTTGGAAATATTGATTTCAAAAAAGCAGGACAGTGCAGCATTCACTTATAAAAAAGCAATACTGTCTGCCAAATGCAGTACACCTGGGTGTCTTACATAATAACCCAATCCTTAAAGTGCACGTCTTAATCGTGCATAAACTTCCTCCATCACGTAAACACGCTAAATCTTTTATTTTCCACTTTAATGGCTTCGTCGACTTTAAAAGGCAGTGGAAATCAATAGAAAATAAGTGAAATGTTGACAGCTTAAAATGAGTAAAAAGGCTCGTTTTTCCTGCAAAGCAAAAAAAAAAGTAAATAGAAGAAACAGACTCGTTTTATTCGCTCGGTGGAATCAACGTCAGTTAGCTTATCATTATTTATGTCGAGTTTCCACATCAGTGCAATCACTAGTTTTTCAAAACTAACAATTCCATATTCCACTAACGTTTTGCGCAAACGACCAAAGGTAATCCGCAAGAGTGAAATGTTCAAACAGCAAAACTTTGGCTATTTCTTTTTCAATTTCTCTCGCGTGCCAAAGTCTCATATATTTCCTCATTGACACTTGAAACTGAACGTGACTTGAATCTCCACCTTTTCTTCTAAATACATTTAAATACGTTACCTTCGGTTGTAATTTACACCTTAATAAATTAAGGATTTCTTTGTTTAAACGCGTCCTATATTCAAGGGCGTCCTTTAATCGATGAAATACGGTAGTCTATTATTTATTTTCAATTATCTTAAAGATGATCTAATAAACTTCCCATTTTCTAATAGAAAGTGAGTCAGGATTCCATGACTAGAGGGAATGATTCATCTGACAAGTGTGTAATGGAGCGTGATGTGAACTGAATGAAATATTTCTATTTTTACTGCTGGATGAAAATCCAAGCTATAATGTTACCGTAATTTAACTACGTCATTCAAGATGGCATTTTGCCAACGTTATGCGCTGATGATCAAAGGGTATCTAGTTTTGGTTATATTTGGGGCCCAAAAGATTTTATATTGACTGAATAAGGCATCAATTGAAGATGAAGCCTTCTTGCCAATACTGAAGAGAATTCAATGTGAAGTCTCATTAATCTGGATATTTCGGTTCCTTTAATCCTTCTGGTGGATTCATCCAGAGGTGGATTTAAGGGGATGCCAAGGGCCTCCAAAATGTGCAAGTAGAAGATTTTATTGGAGCCCTGAATGCCATAAACCTGCCACTGCCTTCATCTTTACATCATAAGATATTTATAAGAACAACTGTGTCTAATAGTTTTTGATTGACAGCCAAATGGATGGGTTTACATTGCGGTCCCCTATGAAATCGCACTCATGACCATTCGTCGGTCGATAAGCAGTGCTCAAGTCAAGATGGGGCTATAACTCCAACCACAACACGCCTTAAAGTGCGATATCTTCAAACCGATCTTCGCTTACTGCAAAGTTCATCTCGTTTAATAAATTTCTAAACATCTGAATCGCCCAAGCCATGTAATTAGTTTTCATATTACTGGAGTCTGGATACAGTTCTCCGGGTCTGCGTTATGACTACTGCTGGATGGATAGCCTCCATAAAACAAATAAATACCCACACGCATACAGTTCTTCCACTCTGGATACAGTTCTTCGGGGTTGCGCTATGGCTACTGCTGGATGGATAGCCTCCGTAAACAAATAAATACCCACACGCATAGTTCTTCCACACAGTTGCATTTACTTAAAGCAACTTAAAAAATCAATGTTACAGATACACTTCCACACAAAATGTCTTTTCCAACCAGTAAAAAGCACTTAAACAGTTTTACTATGCATTCATAGCTATAAAACTATGTTATGTTTGTTATCAAGGTAGATGTTGCATGAAGACCACCATGTCATTGCCCTAGTCAATTTCCTCCATAATTATTACAGCACTGCATTTAACCTGCTTTCTTCATTACCAAGTTATCTCATTATTCCTTACTTGTGCTTTTAGCAAGTTAAACCGAGCGAAGTAGATAAAGGATGAAGAGCAGCTGTTTTAATTTAATGGCCAACCACAATAAAAACCAGCACTGCAAATCAAGTTTGTTGACCTAACCAAGGCTGTCATGTTACTTTACTTCACTTTAAGTAAACATTGTTTTAGTCTTAAGGTAGATGCAAAATATAAAATAAACTCAACTTTAAAATGACTTGTTTATCTCTTGTGCAACAATAAATTATATAATTCATACATAACATCAAGTAATAGGGATAAATGCAAGCTAACAACTGATTACATTCAGCCAACATGACAGCCAAATTGTTGGTCAATTTAATACTGAGGTCAAAGAGGTTTGCAATGAGTGCTCACACTCTTAATGTCAGACCTGATTAAATATTTATTATAACCAAAGGAATTACTTGGGGCTGCATTAGGAAAACTAAAGTTGCTGGCATATCAGATTGGGAAATCCGATGAACGGTTGAATGAAATTGCCCATTCAGTATGAATCTGATCTTCAAAAATGATAGGAATTTGATAGAAAATCGTTATTTACCGTCTTTCTTCAAATAGTACCCGCACTTTGAATAGCAACCACATTTCTGGTTGATAAATTAGTCGTTCTAGGTTTATGTAAGTCATTTTAATGTTTTACAACATTAATCTCGCACTTTCAGGCAATTTTTGTGCTGATTCACGATGTTCGATAAACATCTTAGAAAACAATTGTTTCGTAAATCAAAACCAAAAAAAATAATTCGTGATTTGAAATAAAACCTGCGGGTTTATCCGAAGAAATACAATATATTATTTTCTATGATTTTGGAAAATTTCTGGTTAGATGTGATTTCCCCGGAGAATGTTCGGATCTTTATTTTTCAATCCTTTGCCAACTCTTACATAAAACTACTTTCAGTTTCAACTTAGCAATTATGTTAGCAACCCCAAATTAGTGTAAATAACACATTTCATACTTGTCCATCCAGTCATGTTCTCAGTGTTGACATTGGCATTGTGTTGTAGAAGTATCTTTGTACTTTCCACATGACCCAAAGTGACTGCCAACATTAAAGCTGTTCTGCCATGTGGATCCTTCAGTTCCAGATCAGAACCCTGCAAAAAACAATAAACTTTCACTCTAAGTGAACAAAATGGCTGCAAAAAAATTGATTATCCATAAACCTTGAATGCTCCCAACCCAAATGTCAATGCCCTTTCACATTTAAAAAAATTAAATTTTCATCTGATTTTCATATTTAAAAAAAAACTGTTTACTCTCTTATTATAGACTCAAAGGCACCAATTTTATTGATCCAAGCAACAGTCTACTACACAACTTTCTCATCAAGTCCACTCAAAAGCTCACAGCTCTTTGAACCACATAAATTTTATCTTCTAATCAGATTAACTGAGAAAAGGAGGAGTTTCATCAACATTCATCATCTTTAATCAACTTAATCCTGTCTAAATCCACAATGTTTACAAAAAAAAGGAAAAAAAATTAATTAAATGAAAGATTCAGTCTTCCTCTAGACACAATTAAACTAAACTATACACAGGACTATTCCATAATTCAAAAGCAACAAAATGGATTACATTAATGTTTAAATTACCTAACTTAAGAGCAACCAATTTCATGAGTAATAAATCTATGAATTATTAGTGAATTTATTACTAAAAATGACATCATAATGATAAATTTCAATTTTTGAATTTTTTGAATTCTTTTCTTATCTAAAAATTTGTAAACACTTATAACAGGTGTGGATGTGAGAGTAAATTAATTAATTTTGTGATTGATGTATTGATTTCTTGTATCTGTGGGAAATTATTGGGGAATTATTGGAAATTGGTTGTTTTGACATACCTGATTACTATTAAGAAATACATCTAATTCTTTGTATTCGTTATTCCACACCAACCAGTGAACTGGAAATTCCTCCCGCAACGCCTTAGCTGACATGGTAACAAGCAAACACCCGAATCTCACTAAACATGAAGCAGATAAGAAGGATGAATCAACCTCGCTCTTAAAAATATTTCTACTTCCAAACCGGAAACAACCCCAGACTCGGTTGGCCAGACATTTCCAGCCGTAAATTCCTGTTCCTGTAGCTCCAGACTTAGTGAGCGATAAAAATGGAGCTATTGTACGGTGGACCATAGGAACAAGCGCACGAAAGCATTCAAACGCGCCAAATTCAATTAAAATCAACATACCTATATTATTAAAATTTCAATAAAAATCAACAAAATCATCAAAAATCAACAATTAAATCATTAAAAAGTATGTTTTAAACTTACTGAACATCTCTTTTGCTCCATCCATCACTTCCAACAACAAATCTCTTCTAGTTTATTTGTAGTAAACAGCACAACTTTCAACAGTTTGCCCATATTTATATTCAAGAGTATAATAAGCAAAACAATTGAAATCCACGTATTTATTGCAGACTTATATTATTAAAATACACGTGGTATTGTATTATTATTTTATGATACTTTGCCATACAATGGTATCTGATGTAATTGTACGATACATAAAAATTAAAATTTTCTACTTGACTGCAGAATGATCAAAAATCCTTATTTGTATACATTAATTAATAATTTTGTTTTTGCAATATCTTTGATTAAATTAATGCATTATTTGGTTTTGATGATCTTATCAAATTCAAAGAAAACTTTGCAATATATTCTGAAATGTTGAAAAATGATACAAACTGAAACTATTTTAAGTTATTTAAGTTTCACTTATATATGTGCTGGAGTAATTTTATTTTCTGGAAGATGGGTGAAATCACCGATTAACCATGCAACAGCAACTCCGTCAGTCGTTAATACCAAAAGAGTAATGCTGCAGTTGAATAGTGACATTCGTTCCCACGCTTCTGGTGGAAGTTGTAACGCCCTTATTTAAAGCAAAAAATGATCACAAATTGCATTTCTTAACTTCAAACTTCATTATACAAGAAACAAGATTCATTTAATTCCGGTCAATACCTGCAAACAAAGTATCGTATGACATTTGATGGACAAACCATAATCTCCACTGT
>JAQIXT010002470.1:0-10779 GCA_034700445.1 Stenotaenia linearis | reverse complement strand
AAAAAAAATCAATTTTTCATTTTTTTGTACACTTTTTCTCAAAAAATCAATTTCTTGTACAATTTTCAAATTAAAAATTCAACTTTTTAAATTAAAAACCCCACAAATTACCAAAACTGGTCTTTTCCCCCAAAAATAACCAAAAAAACACAACTCAAAATAAAATAACACTAATTTCCAACAATTTTCATTCTCAACACTCAACAGCCACCAAACATTTCTGCCAAAACATCAAAAAAAAACAAAAAATTCTCTAAAACCTTCAAAAAACTTTAAAAAAACCAATCTCCAACAATAAAAATAAATCAAAAATCCTATTTCCACATCATACAAAAGATTACTATCTATTAATCATCTTTTGTCTGATTTCAACCTTCAAAACAGAGCAAAATCTATTGATTTCACTATTTGTGACATTTATCCACCATTAAATAGAAAAAAAAGAATTTTTCTGTAAATGTGAAAAAAATTAAAAATGAGTTCATTAAATATAAAAATAATTTTTTTAAATTAAATATGAGTTCATTAAATATAAAAGTTCATGATGAATTTTTATCTTTTGGGTTTTTTCTATCTTTTTTATCTTACACCTGAGTTCTTGTTAACATTGTTTGTTTTGAGCGTAAAGATTTTCCATGAAAAGCAATTTTGTCTGATAAATGATAAGATTTAAATTGTATTGTTGATTGAAATTGGAAATAAATTAGATTTGAAGTGTCTGTGGTTGGAAATTTTAGGTTTTTGATGTTTTGGGTGCTTGGAAATGAGATTTTGTGTTTTTTGATGGAATCTGTAGTGGATTTTAAGTTTTTTGTGGTGAATTTTTAAGTTTTTTGATGGAATTTTGTATTTTTTGAGGTTAATTTTGTATTTTTTTTTTATTTTTGGTTTTTTTTAAAGTTTGATTTTAAATTTTTGGAAAAATTATGTAAAATCAGTTAAATAAACCAAAATTTGTTTAAAAAAATTCAATTTTGTTAAAAAACTGAATTTCTTTTGTACATTTATACCAAAAAATTCAAGCAAATTCAAAATTTAAGCAAAAAAACAACTGATTTTTGTTTGCAAAACAAATATTTTTACATGTTTTCACAAAAAAAACTTAAAATTCAACCAAAAACAAAGTTACATTTGACCAAAAACCAAACATTTCAACAAATTCCCACCAAAAAAACATAAAATTCAACAAATTTCCACCATAAAACACATAAAACCCAACAAAACAAACCACTTCTCCTCCAAAAACCAAACATTTCAACACTTTTCTACCAAAAAAACATAAAAAAAACAAAACTTCATTCAAAGCCCATAATTCCTCCCACGACCCCACAAAAAAGCCTCCATACATTGTACCAAGAAGATGTTTTCTTTTTCTTATCTCCCGTCTTTTTCTCCCGCAGATTTACACTCGATCCGGAATCAACAGATTTCTGCAATTCAACTGATTTCCCCGATTCAGATGATCTACTGATCGAATCCTGCGAATAAACAACTCAACATCAATACAAAAAACACACTCGATGCACCGAACAAACACATTTACTTCGTTTCCTTGCAAAGATACATCAATGGAACCATCTTTCATGGAAGAACCACCCGGCGATAACTGTTCCTTCTTCTCCCTGAACTTTAGTTGCATTTTAGGGCTAATCTGAGGACTACTGGATGGACTGAAATGTGAAAAAATTCAAAAATTACAATAAAGTCAGAAAAAACGGGAAAATTCGAATTTTCGGTGAAATTACGTGCGGTTAGCGACAGAACGGAACACAATCACTACCTGTTTTCAGCACAACTGGTCGTGGTTGACACACACACTTGGATTGGTGATTGATGACCCAAATCAACATTTTTTTTCCTGACAAAACACAAATTTGGATTTTTGGAATTTTTGGAAAAGGAAACAAATTTTTTTTTTTTGTGGAAAAATTGGAAAATTGAAAAATCGAAAAGACATGTCACGTGATGGGGTTTTACGTGTTGCGTGTGAACATGAATTGCAGGAAATGTGGGATTTTGTGTTTCTTGTTTTCTTGTTTACTTACGGCAGCAAAAAGGTGTTATTTTTCGCACCACTGTCATCGTTCGTTGCTTGTGACGCAGTTTCCATGCTTTAATTGCTCGTGTTTATGTTTGATTCTTGTCAGTTTCGGTTCGGTTCGATTGACATCGTGTCCACGTGTGTTACAGATCCAGCTGTTCTCCCGTTGCGGACATTTTCAACACGGATTTCCCCTCTGAAAACAATTCCGCCATCGCGAAGTGAAGCAGACTCGTCACCTTTACACGATTGGTCCGTAATGAGCGCTTCCGCCAATCAGCTGCGATGCAGGTATCTATTGCGAGACCTGTGCGTAATGATGTTTGCGGGTTTTATTAATTTTGTTAATTTTGGAAATTGTTAATTTTTGTGGTTTTGGTGGTGGATTTGTGTGTTGTGGATTTAAAAATGAGTTTTGTGTTTTTTTGTGATTTTTTTTGGTTTGAGGAGTTCCGGTCTGTGCGGTAACGGTTTGTTTTGGTTACATGGCGGATAGCAACGAGGTAAATTCCATTCGATCGAGTTTTGGAGTGAGTTTTGTGGAAAATTGGTTGTGGATTAAGTTGATTTATTAATTTTAAATTTTTTTTTTGTTAGTCATTTAAAGTTGTCAAGAATCAGCATTACGACGAAATCATGGAGGTTAACGAAGAGGAATCGGATCTTAATCCGAAAATTAGAAGTAAAAAATTCGAAAAATTGTTTTATTTTTGTTTGAAAATTAACTTTATAATTGTTTTGTGTTAATTTGATAGAATTTCAACCAATGACTGCGATTGGTCGACCGACAACAGCCCAAGTTGTGGCTGAGGATGATTTGGATGAATCTGTTGTTGTAAAAGTAAATTGAAATAAAAATATATATTTTTAAAAATTATAAAAATTAGTGAAATTTTGTTCAGCCAGGTGCGATTCTGAATGAATCTCTGGATGAGACTCCTGAAACGGTGCCTGGGCCGAGCACGAAGCTGGATGATGATAATAATAATGATAATAATAACTCAGAAGAGAGTGAGGAAGAAGATGATGATGATGAGTCACAAGGACCACATGTGGAAGGGTTGGAATATTTTTATCAGAAATTTTCATTCAAAGAAATCAAAATTTTAATTAAAAGCTCAAAGAAATTCAAGTTTTTCGAGTTTTTTCAAATTTTTAAAATCATATTTAGATTTTCATTCGAAAAATCAAAATTTTCATTAAAAAATTTAAAAAACTCATAATTTTTTATGGATTTTGTTTTTTAATCAAAATCTGAAAATTTTCATTGAAAAAACATAAAAATTTGAACCAAAAATTAAATATTTTACACCCAAAACCCAAATTTTGATCAAAAACTTAAAATTTAAACCAAAAACTCAATTTTTTTGCATTAAAATCCCAAATTTTGATGAAAAAAAAAAATCAAAATTGTAATCCAAAAGTCAAAACTCAATTTATTTTAACATTTTAGGGCTTATGATCCCACTGAATACGAAGATTTGAACGTCACCCCTGAAATCAAGGAACTTTTTCAATTCATCACTCGTTACACACCGCAAATCATCGAACTGGACAACAAACTAAAACCATTCATTCCCGACTTCATACCAGCGGTTGGAGATATCGACGCATTCATTAAGGTTATAAAATAATCGCACTTTTTTACATTGTGCCATTTAAAGAATTGTTTTTAGGTGGGAAGATCGGACGGAAAGCCGGAAATGCTCGGTCTTATGGTGTTGGACGAACCGAATTCGAAACAGTCGGATCAAACGGTTTTGGATCTGCAGTTGAGGGCTGTGTCGAAACAAGCTAGTCTTAAAACAGTTGTATGTTTTTGTTTGTCTTTGATGGATTTAAGTGATGTTTCAAATTTGTAATGTATTTTTGAGAAATTTGTTGAAATTTACAATTTTTCAAAAAAGTGTGTAAATAGTCGACTGAATCATTGAGAAATCTGAAGATTTAGAACGAAATGTTTGAGAAATCTAGAGATTTTCAATCAAATCTTTGAACAGTCTTGAGATATATTTGGACTTTGGTTATCTCTCTTTGGATATCTTTGAAAAGTCTCAAAACATCTGCAAATTTTTGAAGACATTCAACCAATTTTTTATTTAAGTTCAATATCTCAAGAAATCTGCACAGATTTATAAATCAAATCTTTGATAAATCTGCAGATTTTTGAGGATTTTCAACCAAGATCTTTGTAAAATTTACAGATTTTCAATGAAATCTTTGTAATTTTACAGACTTTCAATGAAATCTTTGGAAAATCAATAGATTTCTCAAATTTTCAATTAAATCTTCAAGAAAATCAACAGATTTCTCAAATTTCCAAAAAATCCTTGAGAAATCTTCAAATTTTCAACAAATTCTTTGAAATCTCACAAAAATCCAACAACCAAAACCCAAAAGTCAAAAAAATAATACAAAAATCCTTTCACAACTCCTCCAGATCGTCAAAACCCTAGAAAACGCCGAGAAAAACCCAAAAGAAATCGACAAATGGATCAAAAGCATCAGCGACCTCCACAAATCAAAACCAGCACCGACCGTCCACTACACAAAGTAAAACCCCAAACCCCAAAACCACCGTCACGAAAAACTAAAACCTCTTCCAACAGACCGATGCCAGACATAGAAAACCTGATGCAAGAATGGGACCCGGAGTTCGAGGAACTCCTCAAAGAAATCGGACTCCCTTCGGCCGACACCGACTGCGACTTATCCCAATACGTGGACATAATCTGCTCTTTACTCGACATCCCGATCTACAAATCAAAAATCCAAGCACTTCACGTCCTGTTCACACTTTATTCAGAATTCAAGAATTCGCAACACTTTCGGCAACTCGCCGAAGAAAATGTAATGGACAACGAAGAAAGACTTGTTTTGTAATTTATATAAATTTAAGTAAATTTAAAAAGTTTTGTAAATTTAAAAAATTTAGAAAATAAATAATTATTAGAATTAAAGGGTTAAAAGTATGTTTCTTGGAATATTAAGCCTTTTGGTGATTTTTTGATGGCGAAGCGGCGTAATTCGTCGAGGGTGAAAATGAGGATGCTGAAGGGAATTGCAGGAAACCACCAGAAAATTCTGAAAGTTTTTGTTTTTTAGTTTGATAATTGTTATTAAATTGTTATTAAATTTATTTTGATATTACTTGATTGGTACCATGTGGATTTTATACATTCCAGGGGTGTAACTGAGAAATGCGGCGAGCAAAACTTCGAAAAGCATGCCGAATGTCATGGCATGGTTTCTGAAAGTAAATAATATAAATGATGTTTATTTAACATGAATCAGCCATATTGACTTAGCTATTAAACCATTTAAAATAACAAAATAACGGATGACCTTGAAAATGGTTTTCAAGGTCATGAGTTAATTTTTTTTCTAAAAGTTCAGATATGATTTTGTATTAAACTCAGATATGCATTATTTACCGATACCAAATATTTTGGATAAAATGGCTGAAAGGTTTCTTCGATATTCATGTAAAAGTCGGGAAATTTTGTTATGTTTCCTTACCCTAATCCTTGTTGGAAAACAGACTTCCTCCTCACTTTGTTTACAAGGATATTAGCCAATTGAGTAATGACTACAGATATAAAGAATGCAGTTTGGCAAGTGTATTCCAATTGTTTCCTTTGAGCCCATGTCTGAAAAGAATTATATTTACAATTCAACATTTCAGTATTAAAATTAAAATAAGTAAAAAAATTACCCATTCTTGATTGTAAGAATCCTTTAAATCATTAACAGCTTGTGAATCCCACTCATCCAGCAGACCAAACAACATCAATGGCCAGAAACCATTTTGAGCCATGATAATAAAATAGGTATAAAAACCGGCCATTGCTTCTATGGGTCCAATCTGCGCATAAGCGCGACAAACGAGTCTAAAGATAAAATCCCAATTCAATAAAAAATTCAATCAACATCATCAAGAAAAATCAAAATACGTTATATTGACTAAATTCTCCGTCCTCGGATCACGCGGCTTCCTCAACATGATGTCGGTTTCCGGTTTTTCGTAACCCATTGATATGGCCGGCACCTAATCAAAATACGATTGATTGATTGATTGACTAATTAATTAATTAATTTACTCACAATATCAGTTCCAAGGCATATGATCAACATATGCACATTCCCAAGCGGTAACGGCATCTTGAATATAGCGAATATCAAGAACGGTACGATTTCCGGCAAATTGGCCGTCAACGCATACGCAATGGCTTTCTTCAGGTTTTCGAATATCAAGCGGCCTTCTTCGACTCCGTTGACAATCGACGCGAAGTTGTCGTCGAGCAAAACCATGTCTGCGGCTTGTTTGCTGACCTCGCTTCCGGTTATGCCCATAGCAATTCCTGCAATTGATTCCTTTCAAGACATTGCATCATCTCTCATCGACGACCGAATACCGATATCTGCCTTTTTCAGAGCCGGCGCGTCGTTGACCCCGTCTCCGGTCACTGCCACGATGGCTCCCAGTCGCTGACAGCTTTCCACTATGATCAGTTTCTGTTGGGGCGAAGTGCGCGCGAAGACGACTTCGTGGTAGTATTTCAGTAGATTGTCCACTTGTTCTGGTTTGAACTCTTTCAGCTGACCTCCATGGATCACACAAGCCCTGACTGGATGGTCATCTGAAAGGTCGTCGGATGCATCGGTTCTGACCCAATCTTCTTCGTCGACTTTGGTGCCGTGGGTTATTATGCCAACTGCTTGGGCAATTGCTTTGGCCGTGATTGGGTGGTCACCAGTGACCATGATTACCTAAATTGTTGTTTGTTGAATGAGAAAAATGTCGATTTTGTTGGGTGTTTTTGTTTCTAACCTTGACGCCGGCAGTTCTGCAGTGTCCAATTGCATCTGGGACTGTTGCTCTTGGAGGGTCGATGAGGGATATTAAACCAGCAAAGCAAAATCCTTCCATTTCGAAGTTGATGTCATCGCTGTCAAAGGGGAAGTTCAATGGGAAGTCTTTCTTCGGTAAGTAGTAATGGCAAAATCCTATTAGGCAATTTTACGGTGATTTTTAGAGGGAAATTGGTGTTTGGTAATAGTTACCAAGAACTCTTTCTCCTAGACTGCCAAGAGTTACGTAAGCGTTGTTGAATTTGTTCTTCACTTCATCGTCCAATGGCAATTCCTGGCCATTTATTGAAACATACGAGCACCGCTTTAAAATCTGCTCCGGAGCTCCTTTCATTACTATGATGTGTTGAGATTCTTCAGTTGGAGTTTCAAGTTGGTGAATTGACAACTGAACAAAAGATCATATTTTATAATGTATCAAGGGAGTGTCCATAAATTACGTCATGCTGCACAAGCAACAAGTCACTTGTGGTGAACACTGTGGTTCTGCTGATAAAAAGGAGTAGAGATTGACAGTCATCACAAATTGAATAACTTATGGCACTTTTTAGCGTGACGTTATTTATGGACGTTCCCCACAACCAAATCTCCATACCTGGAATTTGTTTGTAGAATTAAACGGTATTTCGCAAACTTTCTTATTCGTCATTTTCATATTCTCGAGACTTTCGTCTCCTAACCTAAGCGTGCAAAACTTGAGTAACGCTGACTCCGAGGCATCGCCGAGCGTTTCCCTGCAACAAACAGATTTTAACCTCCTCCAGTCGAACAAACAGAAAAACCAACCTTTGCATCACAGGGACCTTGTCATCCTGATCAGGTCTGAAATGTGCCCTGTTGCATAAACCTGCAATCCTCAGAAGACTTTTATAGGTCTCTGACTCCATGTCAAACTTAGCTTCCTCCATTCCAGTCTGCACTTCGGATGTATTCGTGTCGTAGATGCTGTTGTCATACCACAAGTGAGCTACAGTCATTCTGTTCTGAGTTAGGGTTCCAGTTTTATCTGTGCAAATAACTGATGTGGAACCCAAAGTTTCAACTGCTTCTAAATTTTTGACCAAACAATTCTTTTTTGCCATTCGCTTTGCCGCCAGCGACAACGAAACCTGGGAAAAGAGAAGAAATGAGTTTTGAAGTTCATTTATTGGTGTTGTGTCAATAATACTCAACAAAAACAGTTGGCAGAAGTCCTTCGGGGACATTCGCGACTATTACGCCGATGATGAAAATGATGGCAGTCAACCAGTTGAATCCCAATGCAATGACAATGATCAAAAAGACAAAGCCAACCAGACATGCAAAACAAGTAATAATGTGGACAAAGTGCTCAATCTCCCTTGCTATTGGTGTTTTGCTAGTGCTGAGACCAGTGGTCAAATTGGCTACTCTACCCATCACTGTTTTGTCCCCAGTGCAAATGACAATTCCTCTGCAATACCCTGAAACAAACAAAACAATTCAATAACCCTTTGATCTCAACTTCAGCAAAAAGCCGAAAAAACTCACCTTCAACTGCAAAAGTAGAAAAGAAAGCTAAATTTTTTGTTTCTAGTGGATTATCATGAGTGAATTCAGTATTCCTGCTCTGCGGCTCCGATTCCCCGGTCAACGAGGAATTGTCGACTTTGAAATTCTGCGATCTCAGTAAGCGAATGTCGGCCGGGATTTTGTCTCCGATTTTCACATCGACAATGTCCCCAACGACTATTTCTTCTGCTGGTATGCTCAATGCCTTGCCATCCCTGATCACAGTCCCATACTGTGGTATCATGTTCTTGAAGGAATCCAAGATGTGCGCACTCCTCGCTTCTTGGTAGTAGGTGAAGCTTCCGGTCAAAGCAACAACACAAACCAAAACTATACCTAAATACAACTAAACAAACAAAATTAAACCCAATTAATAACTTTCACCAATACCATAAATGTAATAACTTTACATTGTCTTGTGACGGCAAGTCCGATGTTAACACTTCGACACCGTAAGCGATGAAACAAAGAATAGCAGCAGCCCAAAGGAGTAGGGAGAACCCACCAAACATTTGTTTTAGGAATTTAATCCACTCTGGTGTTTGTTTTGGAGGGGTGAGTGCATTGGGTCCATTTTCTTTAAGCCTTCTTCCCGCTTCGTGTAATGATAATCCCTATGAAAGTTTATTATTATTAGCTGAATTTATTATTTCATTAATTATTATAACTTATTACCATTTCACTATCACTCTTTAACCTTAATAGAAGTTGATCCAATGGTATTTTGTGTTCAGTCTGCAAAAATTAAAATATTTAACAAAAAAAATCAAATTGCCAGAACACATACCTCTATGAAAATATCACTTTTTATAGTTTTCAAACAAGATCCATACACTTTGATTTTATTCTGCTCATTCAACATTTCTTTTGGTTTAATATACTGAGGCATATGCCAAGTTTTGTATATACCAAGCCACCTGTGTTGCTGTTATACCAGATCTTACACGCTGCTCGCGAATAAATACTCGCTCGGTGCATTCACCGCACACAAAATCCAAAAAATAAGCACAGGCTTCAAATTGGATTTGGTACAATAAATTCAATGCAGCTGAACATAATTTTGGTTTTTATTTAGTTATGTAACTCAACATTAAATTTATGCACCTGACAACTATTACCCAGAATGCATTCTGGCCTCATAATAGCTCCAGATTTGAATAATCAAAATAAATATTTATATATCTAGTTCCTTTAGACTAAAGACCAATAATTGGTTTGTTTACTTATTATTTCCTCATTCAGATCCTTTTTCACTCTTTCCTTAAATCTTTACCAATTGCATTTCACTTTTCAATTTATTCAGCTCTTCCTTAACAGCTTCCTTTTTCTCCCTGAATTTGTTGCACATAAGTATTTTTGGCCATCGAGATTTCTTTGTCTTTCCATCCTTCTTCGTGGTTTCGTTGACTTCCGAGCTTATGACCATCAACCGTCCATTCTGATCAGATTTCGTTGAATGACTTTGGACATGGTTGACTTCATACTGTCCTTTTCTTCCCCCCTGACATGCAAAAAATACAATAAATGCAATTAAGTTGAGAAATCCTCAAATACCTGAAATTATATACGCATCGAGCGTTTACGTCACTCTTAACCGACAAAATAATTTAAAGCAATTATTTGTGTCTTAAGACAAAAATAATTACATTTTACATATATTATTATAATTCCAGGTTGTTATACAATAAAAAATTAAAAATAACATCTTACCCAAGGATTCTTCAATTCTCCGGTGCCAAAACTGTCGGCTTTGACCATTTTTGGTGCAAATTAAAGGAATTCCTTGCAGCAGACTTGTGACTGGACCTAAACACAAACAAAAGAAAGAAATTAGACATTCAATTCAATATTTTTATGTATTTGTCTTACCAGAAGCTAAGTTATTCAGTTTGCAGTCTCCGGTAAAGTGAAGTGCCTTGAATCTGGTGTGCTTTTATATGTTTGGTTGTGAGGTAACCAGTAACAACCAGCAGTTTCTGTTTTTTCCTTATGGTTTTCTAAGCTGGTCTTCAATTGGAGGCTTTGAAATGCCTCCAGCATAGTGAAGTTGGATGATGTGCTCTCTGAAGTGTCAAGGTTCGAGAAGCACGTGGATTGACATTTCAAAATTTGTGCTAAACAGTTTGTGGTGAAGGTGAAAGAAAGATATTATTTTTAGTTATTGCAGATGGATGTAATATATAAATGATTTTTATTGACACTTTGTGGTTAAGTGTCAGTTTGGGGTAAGAGTTAAGTCAGTAATTTCTTTATTATTTTTAGTTAATGGTATTGAAGGTTTTGTAGGTTTGGATGGTTTTTGTGGGTTTTTGTAATTTTTTTGAAATTAATATAAA
>JAQIXT010002469.1:0-10784 GCA_034700445.1 Stenotaenia linearis | reverse complement strand
ACCCCCCCCCCCCCCCCAAAAAAAAAAAAAAAATAAAAAATAAAAAATTAGTGCTAACCACCGCCCCATACTTCACCATTCCCCACATCACGATTTGCAAGTCTCACGTGCGCTATAAACAAGTGTTTAGTGCGCCACAACTCCTCGGAGCGCTCTGTAATTGCTGAAATTCACACTCGCTGCAGACCGAACTCGCA
This sequence comes from Stenotaenia linearis, assembly GCA_034700445.1. Taxonomy (NCBI): domain Eukaryota; kingdom Metazoa; phylum Arthropoda; class Chilopoda; order Geophilomorpha; family Geophilidae; genus Stenotaenia; species Stenotaenia linearis. The sequence goes on along the minus strand of JAQIXT010002469.1, from coordinate 10,587 downwards.
TCAAGAGCTTTATAATCAAGCGCTGCATCATAAACGCGCTTGGGCTCGGAAAATATCAGTGACAGCCCCCGACTAAGGACAAGGTCGCAGCAAAACACAATGCAATCGCTACGGGACGCCGAAAAACACCTACACCAGGATCCAGACTGCGACCTCGGTGTCAAAAGCTCACAGCGTGTTTCTATAAACCTAGAAAATAAGCTACTAAATTGCCAAATCGGTATCATAAAAAGTTTTTCTATTTAGTGTGGGAAAGGAATTTATTGCGGGTGTGAAGTAATGCGAGTTTTTGTTGTTTTTTTGGGGGGATTTGGGGTTTGGGAGGCGGAAGTGATTTGAAGAGGGGTTTGGGTTTGTAGTGTTGATGATGATTGAGAAATTCTATATGAAGGGTGATGATGGTGAATTGAGTTATTAATGGAGGTTTAATTGAATTTGAGTTTATGTTGGATTTAAATCAATTTTGATGAATTTTATTAAGTTTTTGTTGAATTTGTTGAATTTTTGTTGAATTGTATTAAATCTTAATGCATTTTATTTAATTTTGATGCATTTCATTGAATTTTGATGCATTATTGTTGAATTTTGATGCATTATTGTTGAATTTTGATGCATTATTGTTGAATTTTGATGCATTATTGTTGAATTTCATTGAATTTTGATGCATATTTGTTGATTTTACTGAATCTTAATGCATTTTATTTAATTTTGATGCATTTCATTTAATTTTGATGCATTTCATTTAATTTTGATGCATTTCATTTAATTTTGATGCATTTCACTGAATTTTGATGCATTTCATTTAAATTTGATGCATTTCACTGAATTTTGATGCATTTCATTGCATTTTTTTGTTGCATGCAATTACCTCAATAACAATTGAACAAACATCAACAAAACCAAGGACAACACCACTATTACACCAACCCCCATCCCACAAAATCCTCATCCCATTGCGCAACCCTTCAAATCCGATTTAAATAAAAACAAAATTAATTAACATTCCCCAGCAGGAATCAGACAGATTTATCTACTCAACCTGTCCAACTCCCAATGTTAAAATTCTAATTACGTAACACAAAAATTACAATCAACCAAAAAAAATTATTTTTTTTTAAATTAACAGAAATCAGAAAATTCCCATTTTTCACATCACAGAAACAAAATTTCACATCCACAAAAAAAAAAAAAAAAAAAGTTCATCAGCACATATGAAACAATGCATTTCAGAGGCAAATTAACCATTCTATTACATCTCCACAAAAAAAAAAAAAAAAAAAAAAATACAAGAAACATTCTTCATGTCTTTATTACCCACCCAACACTTCCGAAAAACTCAAACTCATCCTGCAAAATCCAAGTGATGGGCAGTAGTTTACCTGGCGGCTACAGGCTGACCTGGACGGGCGTTGCTCTCAAACTGGCGATAAAAGAACAACTTTGAAAAAAAAAATTTATTTTATTTATTTTTTTTTTGAAAAAAATTTTTTTTTTAAATTTTTTTATATCAACTGTAATGTTTGATGTTTAGTTTATTAAATTTATTAATTTTTGTCGATTTTTTTGTATTATTTTTTTGGAATTACTAAATTAGAGGAAATTTAAGTAATTATGGACGTCCTTGAATTTCTTTTTATTGGATTTTTAGGGTATTATTGCTGTTTTATTGGATTTTATTGAAATTAGAAGTTTAATGCGTTTGTGGAGTTTGTTGTGGCAGTAAAATTGAAAATGGTGCGATTGGGGTTGGATGAATTTTTATGAATTTCAGTGAATTTTGTTGGGAAGGGTTGTTGAAATTGTAACGTTGTTAATGAATTATTCAGTAGGAGAATTCAATGGGATTGAGCGGAAATTGAATAACAATGAAGAAAAACCCAACAAAATTCAAGAAAAATTTTAAAAGATTTAAAAAAAAAAATGTTTAACAGAATTTTGTTGAAATTTTGAATTTTGAAATTTGTATGAATTTTGGAAATTCAAAATTCATTAAAAAATTCTGTGAAATTCAACAAGATTCAGTAAAATCCAACAAAATTCAGTAAAATCCAAAATTCAGTAAAATTCAACAAAGTTCAGTGAAATTCAACAAAATTCAACCAAAATATCATGAAATTCAACAAAAATACAATGAAATGTTACAAAATTTAATGAAATTTTTAAAAATTCAACCAAATTAGAGAAATTTAACAAAATTCAACTTTAAAAAAATGAAACTCAACAAAATTCAACCAAAATACAATGAAATTCAACAAAAATAAACTAAAATACAATAAAATATAACAAAAATACCATAAAATTCAACAAAACTCCACAAAAAAATCATAAAAAACTCCAACTTCACATAAAACTCATTTTTTCCTCAACTTCTTCACCATTCCCAATTTTCCAACAAAAACCTCATTCCCTCCACTATTTAGGCCTCAACAATTACTAATAAATGTTTTCAACCAACTTAAACTAGTTCATTCAAATCCATCATGTTTCTGCTCCAGTTTTACCTCATTTTCTCATCAAATCATTTATTTGTCATCTTCAGGTAGTTGCCAGTTAATTTAATGTTAATAAACTTTAATTACCTTCAACATAACCAAAATTAATGGCCGCATTTCGTCACTCTTAATTCAAAATAATTAAAAAATAATAACTAATTAACCACTGGCTTAACAACAAAAAATAATAATATAATTATAATATTAAATGAGGCCTATCGAGTTTCAAATGAGATTTAAAAATTTTATCATTTTAGGTCAAATTGTTCTCGAATAACCCAATAACCCGTCTCCTACTTACAATTATAAACACCAGGGATTAAATGGTGGAAATAAAATAATGAATTTTAATTTTTTTTAACATCACTTCCTTCTTACAATAGTCATTTGTCATTTTTAATGGGAAATCCGCATTAGTACGACGGTTGTTCATTCGACGGGAATTTGGTTTGATCTTGGCCGGACAACACGCACTTTGGGCGGCATGAAAAAAGTGGATTTCCGTCGAAAATAAAAACAGACGTTATACCGTAATTTTGCGTCGATTTTACGATATAACGTTGATTTTTTTGAAATTACGCTATTTTCTACTAAAATACATGTTTTCGATAATAATTCGTGAGTTTAAACGGAAATTCGATTAATATAGCTATAATGTATTTCGACGGAGATTCGTGAATTTCTATGCCGTCCCTCACGAGCTTCGCGCGGCATTGACAACAACGAATCTCCGTCAAAAATCAGGATCGTTAATTTTCATCAATTTTTCACCGATTAAAGCAAATATTTACTCAAATTCCATTATTAAAAGCTAAAACCCACCAACAATAATTTTAAAAAAACTTCACTTCAAATTTACATAAATACGACTACGATAACTTTCGATGGGAATCCCCATCCAACTTACCCGCCTCTCCCTCACCTTCCGCGGCATAAAAAAACCAAATCACCGTCAAAATAAAATAATTTCAATTTCCACCAAAACCAAACCCCCACTAACCCTAAAACTAGTTCTCCAAATCTCCACCACGCACGCACCATCAATTACACCATCTTACTTGGCATTCATAGCAGCGGCATTTGATCATCTTTTATCTCAAAATGCATTTATCACTGCTAATTTTAACCACTTTACTTCAAAAAAATAATAAAATTACATATAAAAAAACCATTTACTTATCTCTTAAAGTTGAAAGACTTGAAAATATAAAAAAAACAGAAAAAACAACAAAATTCTCGTTTTAATCTGCAAAACAAGCGAATTATGTTCACTTGTGCATAAAGCGCCATTGTCTCGTTTCCAGCGCTTTGTTCCACCGAAACTCGACACAAATATCGTTGATCGCGCAATTTCCCACAACGCTGTACAATGGGATAAGTAATGTGCACGGAATTAACTGATCTGCATATAAACCGTGACCTACACCTCCGTCTGCGCATGATTGACAGCGGAATAAGACGTGCGCTGCCTACTTGTTTGAGGTTGATCGTTTTTCAACTTCAACTTCATTTTGAAGTGTTGCAGTGAAGTTCTGCGCGTCTGTGTGGCGATTTGGAACGTGTGAAGATGCTATTTCCGGTTGATGGGAAACCTTGAAATTTTAAGGGTCAATATACCATGATGTGTACTTTGTCATTTTCAAGTTTCGAGGTTGTAATTGAACCGAAAGTGGCATTTTAACGCGCTCTTGTGAGCTCCAAATTGCAAAATGGGCTTTGATGTAATTTTTGAGTGCCTGAAAATGGCACTTCTGGTTGGGGTAGGGGTTTTAAATTTTGAGGGAATAAATGATAATACGTCTAGTCAAAACCCACAAATTTTCTAGTCTTCAGGGAAACCGGAAGTAGCATTTTACCTTGTTCCAAATCTCCTCACGAACTTTGGCAACAATTTAGAAAAGGTGAAAATGCCACTTCCGGTTGGGTTATACCCTTGACATTTTGAGGGTACGAATTTCTGAACTTGAGGTAGTCACCCATAAAATTTCGAGAGACTAGCCAAACCGGAAGTACCATTTTAGCCACTTCCAAATCACGCTTGCCTCCAAAAATAGAACCTCACCTCAATTTAGATCACCCAAAACTCCCACTTCCGGTTAACCGAAAACCTCGAAATTTCACCAACAAACACCCCCTATTCAAACCCCACAAAATTCCAACCCCCTAACTACACCGGAAGTGCCCATTCCAACACAGCAAAACCACCAAACCACCAATTTCTCCACCCAAATCCTCAACTTCTACCCCCCAAAACCCCCACTTCCGGTACAACACCCTCCTCAAAACTCCACCAACCAACATCCCCCCACCCACACTCCCACCCCCCGCACCACCAACCCCCTCATCAAACCGGAAGTGCCAAATCCCCACGCACAAACACCAACAATTGCGTGACAATCACTTAAAAACACATTCAAAAACAATCCCCACTCAAGGCCAACGACCTAATGACTTTCCTTTCCCACCCCACGTGATCCAAACAACCACACAACTCGTTTGCCAGTACAACTTCCCAGGTACAGCATCAAGAATTCAGTCAAATCCCAGCAGGCCTTGCGAAACAACCAAATCCATCTCAATTCCTGAATTCCTAATCCCCTCTTTAACCCCCTGTACCCACCAAATGACCCTAAACGCACACAATTTATAGCTTATAAATTACAAGTTAATTGCTAAGTTAGAATTATAATTAAAATGCAGTTATAAAATCCGTTCCAATGCTATAAATCATTGGAACGGATTACTTGCATCTCCCATGTGTTTGTGCAAGTCACAAGTAAAATATTTGTGTAGCCAAGAGAAATTCATGAGATTTCTTGCTGCTGTCATGTTCTGGTAAATCAGGATAAATAAATAGATCAAGTTTAGATCTAAAGATGTCTGTTTGTTAGAAATCCTTGGGATCTATGTGCTTAACAATGGGAGTGAGTGCAAGTGCTGGTTCAGAACAGTTGTTGTGTTTCAAAGAAAAATACCCTATCAGACTGTTATTGTTTGTATCGGAGTTGAAGTGCTGTTGCACCGAGCTTGGTTAGCGGTAACCTTAGATTACAAAGTGCCCGGTAAACCACAAATGTTGATTCAACGTTAGTTACACAACATAAAAAAGTCATTTAAAAAAACATTATTTCAACATTTAATGTTAAATTATTTTTATTTGGGAGTTTGATTCACAAAATTTTTATTTTTGTTGACTAAGCTTTTCGACAACTCTCGTTGTCATCATCAGGTCTCGAATCTCGAAAAGCTTAGTCAACAAAAATAAAAATTTTGTGAATCAAACATACACGTTAAAAAAGCATAAAAATCCAAAATAAAAATAATCATCTGGTGTATGTGTACAAACCGTAAAATAAAACGTTAAATTAACATTTACACTACATTGATTTAACGTTATAAAAAAATTAATATTGTCATTTAAACAATAAAACAACATTTAGAATTGAACGTTATGAACTAACGGTAGATTCGACGTTCACTCAGCATTGAATCAACATTAAACGTTGAAATAATATTTTATTAAACGACATTTTTAACATTGATTCAACATAACTATGTATTGTTGAATATCCTTAAGAGCCAACTACACCAATGCAAGTTGAATTTAATTTTAGATTAATCACGGTTTAAGGTTTAATCAAAGAGGTGTTGCAACAAACAGATTTAAGAGATAACTAAGGCTTCAAATTTAACAGGCCAAAACTAGTCAGTTAAAAATTTAATCTGCAGTTAAATATATTATTTGATTATGTGATGAAATCTAACAATTGTAATTGTTGTAACAAAAGCTGAATAGTGCAAGTTTTAGTCCTAAGTTTATCTTGACTACAGATTACTTAAACCTGAATTTAACATTCATTGGTTTTGACATAAAATCAAACCAAAACTAAAATCAATCCTTAAGTCTGGTTCTGAGTTCCACTAATAATTTAATGTGCAATATACATTAAGTACCAACTCACTTTATTTTCTGCTTTAATCTGGGATTTTCTAATGTTAGCTTTTCAATTACTGAGACCATTTTCCATTAGCAACTATAAATAAATAATTAGTCACAATTCAGCAACTACTACAATTTGGTGCACATTACTGGACTGCACCAATTCTAAGATGCACATATTTCAATTTTAACATCTCTAAAACCCACAAAACAATCCACCATCACTTCAATTACCCAAATACCCACAATCCCACAACAGAAACAAAAACTACTCACACATTGCTGAAAATCCATTAGCACTTCCCTGCTACAACATTCCTCATGCGACCTAAACAAACAAACCAAAAAAAAAAACAATAAAAAAACTGACCACCATTGAATACATTACACATAAACTGCAATTCAAATCCCAGCTAAACCCCCACACATCACCTAATGCCAGCCAATGTCTGTCGGCATCACAAGACATTGATAAATCATCGCGCTGACACTTTAAGCTAGGCCATCAGAGGCCTAAAGAGTAAAGAGAAGAGGCCATCACAGCAAAAAAGAAGAGGAGGACAAGGGAGGGTTCAGACCATGGGTATACAGACAAATGTGTGACATTTCCTGGTTCAACCCATAAGATGTTACCCGCCCATGGAAAGGAAATAAGATGATAAATCTTGCACGACTCCGCCATTTTATTTATTTATGAAAGCTGATTCAACATTATTTACACAATGTAGATGAAACAACATTAAACTGTCATTTAAAAAACATTATTTCAACATTTAACGTTAAATTAACATTTATATTACATTGATTTGACGTTATTTAAAAAACGTTAAATACATTTTGTCGTATAAACAATAAAAGAACATTTAGAACCGAACGTAATCAACTTGTGGTAGATTCAACATTCATTCAACATTGAATCAACATTAAATGTTGAAATAATGTTTTATAAACTTAGATTTTTAACATTTGATCAACATTGAATATTTAGTGTACCCAAAAATATGGAGGCGTAAGATTATTTTCGAAAGGATTTCTTTCGAAAGGATTATTTTCGACAGGATTTTTTTCGAAAATGATTATTTTCGAAAGGATTTTTTTCGAAAATGATTATTTTCGAATGGAATTTCTTTAAATATGGGGATCGCTGTTCCAACGTCCTAGTCTAACAAGAGGGGCTCCCACCCCCCCTTGGACCCCCCCCAACCTAATTTTTTTCGAAAAAAATCCCTCTTTTTTCGAAATAAATCCCAAATTTGAAATATTTCGAAACAAATCCCATTCGAAATATTTCCTTTCAAAAAGAATCTGTTTTACGAAAATATGTGTGCTGCAGCATTAAAGCATTAAATTTATTGTTTTATTAAAGTTTCACTGAAGTTTAAAGGGGATTTAGTGGAAGGAATGTGATAGTAAAAGACAATGGTTTACATTTATTAAGCTGTAAATGATAATAAAAGTTTGATGAATGGGATGTTTTGAATCACCGGGAAAGATCTAAGAATATATTGTTTGTGCTCTGAATTAATGGCAGATGATGTAAATCATTGCTTTTTTATGAGGTGGTAATGATAATAAGTTGGTTTGGAAGGAGATAAGGATGGGGGATCAAGGTGAGGTTGGAAGTGTTTGGTAATCATTGTGGTAAGAGTTTGAAATTGTTGTTGGGTAATAGTTTTTGGTGTAATAATTGAGAGTAATATTGGAGTATTGTTAGTAATTGAATTAAATTGAATAACAATTGAAAATAATTTGTTACAGTGTGACAGTTGTGGAAAAACAATTGATTTAGTGTAACAATTGTAAAGTACACAAGTAACAATTGAAAAATTAATGAATTCATGACTCAAATTGCCTGTTTTATCTGTTATACACTTATATATGTTTGGCGACTTCGATACTTTTGTCTCGTGACCAATAGTGGGTGGAAACATGGTTATAACGAGGATTTTGTTATATTCGAGTTCGTTACAGCGGGGTTCGACCAACATAACAATTCATTATACTGCAATTGCACCAATCAAAACATTGATCACACTGCTACAATTATAAAGAACCAGGGGTGGTATTCCCAAAAACTAACCTAAGTTTTTGCATAAGTCAAAACTTAAGAATTTCGTACGCAAAATCGTAAGTAAACTCATTGTTGTATTCTTGCTTAAATATTTGCGTAAGTAAAATTTTCTATGGGAAAAAAACAATTGTTAGGAAAACGCTTAAGTAACCTCTTTTTTCAACTTAGGAATTTATGTAGGAATTCTTTCATGAATTCCAATTATTGCTTAGCATTAACTTACGTAAAAAAATGATCGTAAGTAGTGTTTGTGAATACCAGCCCAGTTAACTACAAAAACAAATAAACAATAAACTTTTCAATTTTACTAACTCAATTACTTCCAAACAACCACAAACCTCAAATAAAAAACAACTAATTATTCATTCCTCTGCTTCACAACACTTAAAAAAATACTTTTAAGCCTACAACAATAGAAACAAACCAAAAAAATCACAGCACAAAGAAAAATTATTGTTTCAAATTGCATTCTAATGTATGAGACCTTAACCGACTTATTTTCGTATGTTAAACCACATCTACAAGTACAAATGGAAATTTATGTGATTCTTATATAAGATAGTCATACTCAAAGAAACATCAAAGAGAAAAGAAAAAAGGAAAGAAAAGCAGGCCTAAATTCATACAAATAAAATTCATGAAGGCAATGCAATCTACATGTGTACACAATTCACCATAACCCTGACATATGGTAACAAGCTCCTTTTGATGGCTTCTCACTGACACACAAAAAAGTAATAAATGGAAATCTGATGATGTTTGTTATCAATTAACCTTCAAGAGTGCAACTACTTTAAACTTTACTCAACTTTATTACCAAAGCTACTGTATGTCTGTCTTGCAGTTGGAAAACAACATTTTAGTAATTCAAGGACCCATTTTCCATTGGAAAACAACCAAATTCAAATTTGGTGAAACTTTGAAGTTTTTTTCAAGAAAATTCCAATAAATCAATTGGATTGTTTATTCTTTTAGAAGTAATCATTCTTGTAGATTCCTTCACTGTGGCATTGAAGTTCCGAAAACAATTTTCCATTATTTGTGGTCCAGAACTATCTAGAGAAGTCATTAGTGGAGAAGTAGTGAAAACATGACATCTAATTCAGACTTTGTCAAAGTATTCAATGAATTATAATGCCTTGCATATAATTGGACAATAAGCTTAAACAGTATGCAAACATTAACAAACAATGTGCAAAGCTTTTCGGGCAGCTGCTCATTGATCAACAGAAACTGATTTTGTTCCTGAAGCAAGTTTTAAACCTTGCTTGCACCTGAATGCAAACACATTAGCTCTTGTGTTTGCCTACTGTTGCTTACATTTTTACAATCCAGAACATTTTCTTAACAAAATCTTTACACTACAGTAATTCAAATTGACCAATGATTTAGAATGAAAAATTGTAGGTCCTTGAGGATATAAATGCACCCTTGCACCTTCTCCTGCATACAATTCTTTCAGTATCACAATATATTCCTCTCCAAGTCTTGCATGAAAACTTTATTGTGTATATGCACAGTATGACAAATAGCAAGCCGCTTCTCTTCACTGGTTCCAGCATTTTTGCTCACTTGAAATGATTTATCGACTTCAACTCGAGGCCTTCAAGCAAAATTTCAATCAGGATGTACAGTTTTGAAGAATCAATAGTCACGAACAGCTTCAGCCTGCAGAAACCTTTGATGCTTTGTACATCTATAACAATAAGTGCCTGTTGCAGCAATCTCCTTTTCACATTAATCTTAGTTTATCCTGTACCGTTAACATGTGATAATCCCCAGATAACACAACTGTATTGAATCTATACTGCTGAGATAAGGGTAAACAGATTCTATATCGCTGAAATATAGATGAAGGTCTGCTCAATATTGCTGTGAAATCTCTAAGCAACTATTTGTCTATAGATACAACATCAAAACTACAGTCGGACCCGCCAGTAGCGACCTCGGCTATAGCGTCAACCTGCTTATAGCGTCACGTTTGGTGCGATCCGGCCAACACTTTGACGCTATAAGCGGATTCGCTTGTAGCGTCAACCCACTTATAGCGTCAATTTAAGCCCGGTCCCTTGATTGACGCTATA
>JAQIXT010002468.1:0-10790 GCA_034700445.1 Stenotaenia linearis | reverse complement strand
CGTCAAACAACAATGGCGTGGTTAAAATAAAAATGATTTATCAAATGTTTTTTAAAAACCGATTTTATCGATGCAATTATGGAAATCTGGCATCAAATGTTTAAAAAGAGCTACTTACTAATTTCTAATCTCGTAACATCACTGATTCATTGATATATTTACCTAACATTTGCTAAATGTTTCCTATTTTCTGATAACTTTTGTTTCCTTTGCATGTCTTTCTGTCTTTTTTCTGTTTTAATTTTTTGCAATTCTTCTTGAGTCAATGGTTTAAAATCAGCTGGATCTTCAGGGTATTGCTATAAAGATATTCAATAAATTATTATCTCTTTTAATTATTATCTCCTTTTAAAAAAATATTTAAAAAATATACCTTTCTACAAGCTGGGCATAATCCATTTTCATCGGTTCGAATTCGATGCCAACAAAAACGACATATCTAAAAAGATTTTCAAATATTTTTTACAGTGGCCGTTAATTACACAATCATATTTAAAATGATAAATAGACAATAAATACCTGATAACCACATGTGCATGGAAAGAAATTAATGTCATCCATTTCAAGCGGTTCCATGCACAAAGGACACTCAACATTTTGGTCATCGTTTGCTGACATTGTGAATAAATTTTCTTCAGTTCTCTTTTTCTATTTTTTTGTATCAATTTCTCAGCTTATTAAAAGCACAACACTACAAGACCAAGCTGTAAAAGAGTAATTAAAAAAATCAATTAGGCAATGACAATTACATTTAAAAATTAATCGCTGTAGGTAATTATTCAATACAGCTTTGAACTCATAATTTTTGTCTCGTCGGGTTTTTCACACCTTATAATTGTGTTAAATGTTAAATAAATAATAAAACATTCAGAGTTTCTCGCTAACAGCTGCCTTACTGATCAGCTGTTTTATAAAATGCATACGTTCAAATAAAATGACGCACTCCCCGAGGACAATTTTTTTCCTTTTTTAACCAAATTCCCTGTCATCAATGAACCTATTCCTTAATGAATTTCTACGGGAACAACACGGAAATTAAAATAAAAGCAACGAAAGCCAAACAAACTCGATTAAGATATGCCATTTTCTTTTTTCCATTTTCTATACCGTTTCCCGTTCTCAAACCGCGATTTTTTGTTCAGTGGAAACTTCCATGGTTGGTTCTTACTGTTTATTTAACATGAACAATAAAAATCCAAACAGAAAGTAAGTGGGTGAAAAAAAAGATGAATGTAGGCCTACGTTTTGATGTCAAAAGTAAATTCCTTTGGAATAACATTACTTGTACATTAAACGTTTCATTCAGGGATTCTGCGTGCTCATTTGAAACTACTTTTTATCATTAGTTGAATGATTCGGTTCCAAATAAGTGAAAAATAATAAATAAACTGTATCAAAATGTGATTTACATTACCTAGAAAGAAATTATGGAATCTCCAGCAGTTACTATATTAACTTTGACAAAATCTAACCTACTGCGCAATAAATTTGCGCATATAACGTCACTTCCCAATTGAGTGGACTCTCGTGTTAATTGCCTAAATTTAGTTTGTAAATATTCTGCAAGTAGGAAAATAAACAATACAAAAATAGATAATGTAGGAAATTTAAAAGTCATTGCCGCCGAGTTTCTACATTTGTAATTTCTTTTCAAACTTTAATGGGCGTGTTCAAAATAAATTTTATTTTGGTTTTTTAAAATAAATTTATTTACGTATACGCAAAATAGATGGCAAACAAGTCTTTTAAAATTTGTTTTGATTCGTGTTTGGATTTAATATATAAAATTTTAAAAAAATTCATTGCAACTATAAAATTTTAATAACATTGGTTCTACAGATTGAAATAATTCTAAATTCTAAAAATATATAATGAAACAAAAACTGAACACTGGGTTTATTTTATACACAGATAAATCTTGAAATTTTATTCAAAATACTGAAAAGTGTTTTTCAGTGCTTTGCTTTTTTTTCTAACATTCATTTCAAATTTAGAAATTTTGCTAACGCATGATAAGTACTAAACACAAACTCTATACCAAAAAAAAAAGTTTAAAACTAAGTACAGTCTAAAAAGATACGAATATTAATTAAAATGACTAAGTAAAAATGTATTTCGTTCACTAAAACAAATGGAAAAAGATTTCAGCAATCGAGTAATCACTTATTTTCATAAAATAAAACAAAAAAATGATCATTTTACCAAATTATACAAATTTTATTTTTGTGTGTTAATTCCATTTGGTGCTACAAAAATATATGCAGCAAAATCAATTTTAATATCTCTTTAAAACTATTTACACAGGGAATAATTACTAAAAAATTTTGGAAGAAGCAACTTTACACCATAGTTCGCTCATTTCATCCCATTGAAGAATGACGTCACAGTTAAAACCCACCAGTGCTTCGATCAACTCTTTAACACAATGTTTACCATTTTTGTCGTTACATGAATGATTTAATACATTTTATATATAATATATATACTTTTTAAAGTACAAAAATAACGCTACCCCATTAATTATACTTTTCACAAATATTGCTGCTGTTAAATGATTTTTCTTTATCACGATTTCGCAATAAGTACCTTGAATTTATAGCTCGCGATTGTAAAACCAATTTTTTTCCGGCAATTATTTCATTTCCAACTCTCTTATTCCCAACATTACTGGTAACAGGTGTACTAGGATAACGTTGAGAGCGTAAAACTTTCTTAGACGTAGTCTTTTTACAAACTACAACTACATTCTCCTGCTTCTCCAAAAGGGTTGGTTTAGATTTTTCGGAAAATCGATTATATTTTTTTGGGCGTGCACAACTGGTGGGTTGAGGGTTTAGTCATCTTAACATGGACGCCCGAGTAGTACGCTTGTACATCGAGGTGGTGCCATCACTTGTACGAGTACTACTAAAAGAAGTGGGAGCAATTAGTCAGAATTATAAGTGCGTTATGTAGTAAAAAATGCTTTAAAAACTAACAAAATTAAAAAATATCTAACTTTTCAGTTGCCCGACCGACCCTAAAACTTACTGTGGTGGTGCCCATGAACTGACACAAGCAGAAGATAAAGATGAGGTGGTGGGATGAGATGTTAGGTCAGTGTTATGCCGAAAATGGGAATGGTAGTTAGTAGAAGAGGAAGATGAATTAATCACCCTAGAACTAGATTGCGGATCATTAATAGACCGTCCAGAAACGTAACACAAAGGAGATGGAGAGGGTTTATCCAAGAACCAGTTAGTTCTTAGCGTTCTAAATAAATTAAGTGATTCAAATTTCGTGACCAATCCTTATTGAATGTACAAACCTCTTGGAAACAGAGGGCGATGTCATATCGTTAACACTTTTCGGAGGAGGTCGAATAATGGCAGGAGTGGTTTGAATCTTAAATTTGGATTTAAGAGGTGAAGTGGTGTGGCTTGAACTTGTAGACCGGAATGGTTGTGTTTTAGTGCGCACGTGCAGTACTTCTTTACTGCCATCGGATCTACTGAGTACAAACATTTTTCAAATTGTGCTTTTTCCAATAATGTAATACGACTTACAGGCTGGTAGACCCACTCGTTGCTGACCTTGGGTGTTTTCGCATGGCTTTTATTTGATTCAGTCTATCGCCCTGTGAAATGTTACCGTCGTCGATATTGGCGTTCGTGTCATTTCCCTAAATGAATTAAAATTTTATTAAAAGACAATAACTAATTAAAAGTACCCTACATTAGCTGTCCTTGAATCATCTAATGTTATGCCATCGACTTTATTTAAAATCCTGGACATTCTAGATGATGAATCTCTAATAGTAGAGCTCTGGCCTCGAGTTACTATGTTATTATTAATCGATTTCCCGCCAATTTGTGATCGGTAAACATCTCCTTGCAGCCATAAGTAAGCTTGTTTCCTAAAAATAACAATTTAAATAATATTGTAAATGCAGTATTATTGTGTGGTATTTCCATACAAAAGTGTGCTCTTACTACAATACTTCAATTTTCCCTCACAAATAAAAGAAAATCAAAACTATGACCAACAGCCTATTTGTACAAGGTTAAAAGAAGTAATTTTCCGCATTGTATTCTACAAATCGCATTAAATTTAATTATTTATAAACAAAACAATTTATTTTTTAAAGTGCACTGTAGAAGAAGCGTGGGTGTTTTTAAAATTAAATCAAAACTTACTCTTCTAACCAATGTTGTTGATAACCAATTACTGAACCTGGACGTGTTATTCGTATCCATGCTATTGACTCAGCTGCCGAAAAGCGGTAATGCTTCATGATGTAGCACGCTATAAGAGTGCCTGTACGACCCAATCCAGCTAAAAAAGTTTATTAGTCAAATCATTGTCCGGTAAAAATTATTTCTAAACTTTCATACCTTTACAGTGTACAGCAATGGCACCTTTATCTGTCTCCGAAATTTCTAGAAACTGCCTCATAATTGCATCGCTGGGAGTACTTCCGTCGATAAAAAACAAATCTTTATGACTGAAACCGGCATTTACAAATCTCTGCGCATCATAGAGTTTTTCATTAAGGCGAACAATGGTTGAAACGTTGTGCTTCTTAAAATATGGAATGTATGCTTCCGGAGCATGAAGAGGATAACCTGATTTTCAATTGAAAAAAAAGATATAATTTCTTTTTTAATTTTAAAAATTTACAATGCAAATTCAATGAGATACCATTTTCAAATTTGCTTTTGGGATGAGGTCCACAAAAGGCTAAAAATTTATTTGGAATGATCCAGTTCAGATCTCCATTTTCAACTAGCTGTAAAAATTAAGAAAAAAAGTGTAAATAATTAAAAAGCATTAAAGGGTTATTTTTATTTATTTACCTCATAATATTCATATTCTTCAGCATCAAAAACATCGAAATTGAAAAAATTATTCTGTAAGGCTTTGTACACAGCGTTCAAGCAATCCAAAAGATTCAAATTGTATGAACAGGGACCAAACGAAGCGTCGCTGTTATTTATGAATAAAATTTCTTTTTAATAACTAAATTTCTAACAACATTCATAAAACAAAATACCGAAATGGAATAAATGGAGGATGTGTATCTCCGATTAATGGCCGATAAACTTCTGCAGGTGTTTTCTTTAAGTAAATTATCTGCAATGTAAATAATTTTTTTCTTTACTGCGCTGTCAAAAAACATGGTATGAATCACATAATAAAATTCAAATTGTATACCAAACCGGGATGCGACTTGCATTACATAATCACAAATTGTCAGTTTTCAAAACAGGTTTTTAAAACGATTAGGAATGGCACATTAAACATACCCAATGCCAAACGCATTAAAATGCGCCGCAAGATCAAATCACATTTTGTTAACCCAAACCAAATTAGGTATTCAAACAATTTAACTTTCAACCCATTTGAGGGCTTCTTATCAAACACATTATGCAAGAAGGTTTGCAACAAATTCAATATTTCATCATTTGGGATCAAAATTATTAAATTAAGTGTAATTTGATTCGAAAGCGATTGCCTTCATCTATATAATAATAACATACATAAAAAATTTCCGCTCTAGAATTATTATGTAACCAGTAGCATCAGATTGACCTAGATTATCGGCGGTACATCAAATCTGAAAATATTTACTTACTGCATATGATGCAACGAGAAATGCAGCATTAACCCGCTTTTTGCTGTCCATTGTCGTATAATGCACAATTTTCTTTTTGGCCAAATTAAAAGACTGTTTGAAAAAAATATTTACATTAGAAATTTGCTTGTTAAACGTTTTTTATATTAAAAAAAATTAAAATATCAAATTAAAATTTTTAAAAATTAAAATTATATAAATAAAATTCATGTTTAGGAAAAAGAAATAAACACGTTTTACCTCGCCTCTGGTATTTTGACCCCACCTGAATTTCATTTCCTGTTTCTAGTTTTCCCTTTTAAAACTTTCTTTAGGTGTTACATTGTGACATTTTATGCTTATGATTAATATTTATATGAATCAACTCAAAAAAGTTAAAATTTTCATTTGCAACAATGATTTCTAAATGATTACTTTTAATTGATCACCTTTTACCGGTGAGATTTAGGCGTGGTTGCCTTTTTTCATAAATTCCAGAAGTCATTTAAAACGAAATTTAATTAGAACATAAGTTGTTGGCCGTTCTCCAACAATTTATAAAGGCGGTGGCATTATTACAACGTGCTCACCTTGAAAAAAAATTAGTAACAATACTCACCTTTAATTTCTTATTTAATCTTGTACAATAACGATATAACATTGCTAGATTCAAGGGACCAAAATCTGCATAAAAACTGAATTGGAAATGAAGTTAGAAAAACATACGATTAAAAATAAAGTAAAATTATAATTTCTGGTTAATGTTTTAATACTTTTCATAAACCAGCTCTTGATCGATGCTAAAATAATGAGTATTTGGGGTGGATTTGGGCTTTGCGGAGGTACGGAGTGTAGCAAAGTTCAACCGATCTGTAAGCAAATAAAATTTAAACGTCAAACCATAAAAAATTAATTATCCCTAAGTATTTCACATTTTTACCTTTGATAATTTCCGCGGCGCAAACGACAATGTCATTATTTTCTTCCATTATGTTAAAAGTTATTCAGAATGCTCTTTGATTTGTAATGAATGTAATGTACAATGAATTAAATGGATGAGGATGATCAAATTTGAGTTTTTCGTCTGCAGCATGTGCGTTAAACAACGAGCATATCCTAGAATTTTTCTTCTCTAAGTGCAAACAATTATGCTTAAGCCATGAGCGAAGTACCAAAATTCAAAATATATACAAAATAATTTCTACCAAACATTACTTAGTTGAAAAATGAATGAAAATGGTCCCCTTCAGAACGACACGACACCTAAACGTTTAAACGGCCATATTTTGAACCTAAATACCACGTGACCCCAAATATCAAATAGAAATCGGAATGCTGTCGACCAATCAAAACCGAGGTGACACATCAAGCGAAATCAGACTTGCTTTCATTGGTGCGGTCAATTTACGCAAACAGAAGATTGAAATCTGACAATTTCCATCACAACAACTTTCTTCCCATTTCACCGTGATCTACAATTTCATAAAATGGCCATACTAAATTGCAGCGCCAAAGTATTTTCTTCAGAGGAAAATAAATAATTTCTGATTCACTATTATCAGAAATAATGAAACTTTTTATGTCTTGTAAAATATTAAAGCTGGTAATTATTTGTTTAGGGTTTTATTGATTGAATGTTTATTTTTAATAGGTGCTAACGCAACTAATAGACCTAAGTCCAGATTTTCTAACGCTTCCGTACGTTTTCCTGTTTTAAAAACAATGACCGAATATCTAATATTTTATTTTAAATCAATTTCAGATAAAGACTTTTATCAGGCCTAACTATGACAGAACAATCCGAAATGGAGATTCTACAGGAATCGCCTGCTGTTGAACGACGAAAAAAAATTAGAAATTTGATTGCTTTTTGGTTCGGAACAGATCATCTGTGTTTTAAAACTAATCTATAATCAAATGTGTGTTTACAATTTAGGTTGCTTGGATTGTGTAATAATTATGCCTATGTAATTATGCTGAGTGCGGCCCACGACATCTTAAAAGCTGGATTTTCCAATCAGACTTCCAATACAGTAAAGTTTCTAATTATCTGTATTATGCAATTACATATTTTTATTTATATGATTATTTAAATAGCCTACACCTACACCTTCCACTACAATAGTGTGTAATAAATTATCGACAGGAGTAATTATTTCAATATATTCTTTCCACCTACTTTTTACTATTATTTTGTATTATTTTGTAGGCGATTCTATTGGCAGATATTTTACCAGCTTTATTTGTCAAATCAGTGGCACCATTTATTGGCATCAGAACTTCGTAGGTATACATTATTACATAATGAATAACGAACCTAATATTTTTCCGATTCTAGAATTCGTATTATTATAGTTATAATATTATGTGCAGCAAGTTTTGCATTAGTAGCTTTTTCGAGTGCAGAATGGATGGCATTTTCTGGTGTTGTAGCTGCATCATTATCCAGCGGTTTAGGTGAAACGACATTATTAGGCTACTCTTCATTTTTTGAAAAGTAAAATCCGTAAATAACGAAAATATAATTCGGAATATTACCGCGAATTTGCCTGTTTATAGAAACGTTATTTCTGCTTGGTCTTCGGGGACAGGTGGTTCTGGAATATTTGGTGCATTGTCATACGCAGGATTGACAAAAATGTTAAAGCTCTCTCCAAAACACACTTTAATGATAATGTTCGTTATTCCTATTGTTTTATTTGTCAGGTATAAAATTATTATTAAAATTTATAAACCAACTAGTAAATTAACACATTTTAATTTTTGAATAGCTATTTCTTCTTGTTGGTGCATCCAAAGAAAGAAGAATCAGAAAGTTCCCTTACACCTCTTTTAGATGAAAGCTGTAATAATAAGTTGATTTATTATTGCATGCAATTTAAATCTTAAAAATATTTTTTAACTTAATTTTGATCAGCTGGCGTGACTAGTAGTGAACGATCAGAGGAAACGCAAAAAGGAATAATATATAAGTTAAAAATTATTAAAGTAAAAACTATAAAAATTAGTTCCTTTTTGGTTATAAACTTGACTTAACTTGTACAACTAGGGTTTGTGGCCTTACGCGCTGCCTTTGATGCTAGTCTACTTTGCAGAGTATTTTATTAATCAAGGACTGGTGAGCAAATTTTTTTAATGTAATGAAATAATATTTATTTCATTGAAATTGCAGACAGAACTAATATACTTCCCAAACATTTGGCTCAATCAAGACGATCAGTATAGGTGGTACCAAGCAGATTACCAATTGGGAGTTTTCATTTCACGTTCATCAGTGAATTTATTTAAGATCAATAAACTTTGGATTTTACCAGTTTTACAGGTAAACAAGAGATTTTACGTAGATATTAGACATCTAATAATAATAGCTTAATTTTATTGTAGTTTATGAACGTGATACTTTTTATAGCCCAAGTTAAATCACCATTTCTTCCGAGTATTTGGCTAGTCTTTGCTTTGATCTTATATGAAGGTCTTTTAGGAGGAGCGGCTTACGTTAATACTTATTACAAAATGAGACAAAAAGTATGGAGAATTAAGTTCAAAATATAAACATTGAAACTTAATTTATTTACAATTTTCAGATTCCAAAGGAAAAATTAAAATTTTCTATGGCTGTTGTACCATTAGCAGATACATTAGGAATTGCAATCGCGGGTGCAGTTGCAGTGCCTGTACATGATTATTTTTGTAGACAATGAAAAACAAATATTTGTTAAAATTTTAAGAGAATTAAATTATTTTTTTAAGAAATGATAATAAATGAAAAACAAATATGTATACGGAAATTATAAGAATAAAATTTTTTTTTTAGAAATGGCAATTCTATTGTCTAATTGACATCATTCCAAGTAATTAACAAATAAATTATGAGGATCTATTTCCTTTTGTAGTGTGAACCACTCTTCATAAGTGAACCACTCTTCATAAAGATAAGAAATTACTGTGCGTGAAATAACGATTTTTAATTTCTTGTTTAACGAAGATATTAAAAGACAGATGAAAAAGTACAAAATAATAAACATATCATAAAATAAATTTCGTAGATTAGCTTAATCTAATGTAATATAATTATCCAAACTTGACAATTTAGGCACTTTTGCTTTAGGGACTGGAAAGGGAGTTTCGTACTTTGAACACCCTTCCAGTCCATTAGAGTGAAATTCTTTCAATTTGAGCCGAGGTGGCACAGACGAATCCGACATACGACGTTTGCTTGTAATTCGTAAACCTCCACGTACAGCCATAACTACCGTTCTATTCGTTGTGGTGTTCCTGTTCCCCCTTGCTGATCGTTTCAGAAATGTCGGAGTCAGAATCGGCTCTTTTTTTATGTAACTGACGTATTTTGGTGAAACATCTCATGGCTTCTTCTATGGTGTCGAATTTGACGCCTGGGGAGGGGGGAGGGGGAAAATGAAAATAAAATTATTTTATTAGTTAAGTTAAATAGATAAACACATGAAACGGAGAATGCTCACCGAACATAGCCGTTCCCTTAAGTAATATTGTTATTTGTTTAGAATCATTGTTGAAATCTAGTTCATCCATCGCTTCGAGCATTTGCATGTACACCTTCTCATCGCTTTTGCGGACGTATAGCACACCTTCGCTGTCATTGACCTCTAGTTTCAGGTCGTCCCCGGGGTATTGCTTCATTCGAAATGCGCCTCTTCTTAAGTACGCCGATATTTTAAACATTGCAGGAACTTCTACAGCTTGCATTTTTATGTCTCGCCTGTGCTGTTGAAGCTGGCGAAAACTTTTTAACGTCTCTTCACTCACATATGTCGACTTTCGAATGTTCTAATAGAGAAAGGGGTAGATCGATTAAAGCGAATGGTGACGTGAATCATGCAAATGATTCACGTCACCATTCGTGCAAACTTACCTCCATGGTTGTTTTATCACCCTTGTTTTATCCGAAGAGAAGAAGCGAAGCGATTGCTCTTCTCCCTACGCGCCGTCTCGAGTTCCGGTTCCTCCCAGCATGCACCTCGATTTCCGGTTCCTCCCGGCACGCTCCTCGACGTCACGTGACACGCCACACGGCCGCTGCTTCGTACTCACATGTGTTTGGTGCAGAAATCTCTCTGATTACATCTTTGATTTGAAAACAGCAAATGTTTCAAATGGTAATTACCAGCTCCGGAATATTTCGATTTAGTAATGTAAGCGTGACGTGTAAATTAAAAGA
>JAQIXT010002467.1:0-10791 GCA_034700445.1 Stenotaenia linearis | reverse complement strand
CACTCATTTATCGTGCACCATGGAACCGGGGATCCTCCGCCGCCCCTAGGGCAGGAGACCTCGGAACCCGGTCACAAAATCAAAACCCAATAAACAGTGGCATTAATGCAATGGAAAATCTATGCAAGTGGTTTTTCGAGCCCTATGATTGGCTAAATGACTTCACCAAATGCCTATGGATCAAAAATCTCATACAGCACAGAAGTCCACAAAACCTCCTCAAGCTGTCTAGAAGTCCAAAACATGATCAGCTCTTCAGAAAACATCCAACTCCTACACGTGACATGTCTACCTAAAAACCTCCACAAAGCATCATCAATTAAACTTCGTCAGAATGACTTTTAACAGAATGTGATTGCTCAAAACATCCATAAAACGTCCCTCATAGGATATGATATCCTTTGGCTGTCCAGTGAATATTCTGGACTCCTGCAAATGGGACATTTCTTAGTTTGCATGATGGTGATTACCAAAATACAAATAAAAACCAGATAAAATCTAGCCTAGTTTAACCAAATTTCCACTCACTTAACCAAATTTTATGCTTGGCATTTGGTTTCGGTAAATCAAAAAACACTAATTCTCCATTATTATCTCATTTCAAAACCATTACTCAGTGAAATCAATGAAATACACATGTCTATCAAAAGCAACTGGCACAACCTCATTCTGAATCTGCTCATCCATTTCATTTATAACTTCTTTCTGTCAAGAAAAAAACATTAAATCAATCAAAATTCCCTTTTTCTACCTTGAATCACATTAAATGATGTCAAGATCATTTCTCACCAACCATAAACATGTAAAATGAGCAAAAACCCACTCTTGAATGCCCATTAGAGGAAATAGAGCAACAAATTAAGCAAATTACCTGATTTTCATCACTTAACTGCCTCAGATGACCATTATAGAGACTTATATGTTTGAAGTTATTATAAGCCTGTAACCATTTGAGAAGTAAAACCATCATTGCACTTCCACATTTTGGAACTCTGTTGTAAAGCAGTGGTTTATCAACTGATAATTTTGTATTTCCTGTCCACCAGGGGCCACTGTATTCTGAAAAGAGTCAAAATGGACATTTAGTGACCCAAATAAGAGATGAAAAGGGAAATTCTATTATAATATGAGCTGTGAGCAAAGATTTTAATCTTTTCACACTTTTATTTTCTTTTGGTTTTGGTTTTCAATGATTTTCTCAGTTAATTAGTGGTTTTGTGTGTTGTAATGATGTTATGTTATTGAGAGTTGAAAAACTACTTGTGTGAAGAAGAAAAAAGAGGTTTTTAGGTGTAAAAAGGTCAAGTAACTTTTTTTAATTTGAAAATGAAGGGGGGGTCAAAAACTTGTTGGTTCTTCTTTGGAAAGTTATGGAGTTTGTGATTTATGTTGTTTTTTTTTGTTGGTTTTTTTTGATGTTGTGGTTATGTGTTGGTTTGCTACTGGTTTGGTGGTGATAAATTACTTAATGGATCTAGTTTGTTGAGTTGAATCAGGTCTTTTCCTTGATTGATTTGAGGTCAACAGTAGACAAGTGGTGGTGATACTTGAGTGCATTTGTGGAAATGAGATTTGATGTGTTGAGTTTTCTAATTTTGAGGAGATAAAATCAGTTTTGATCTTTTTTTTAGGAAATTAAATTCAATTTTTGGTAGCTTTTAGTAATTAAAATTGTTTTGATCAATTAAAATCAGTTTTAATTCACTTTTTGTATAATGAAAACCAATTTTGATCAATGGTTTGAACAATAAAAGTCAATTTTGATTAATTAAAATCAGGTTTAAACACCTTTTTTGGACAATTAAATCAATTCTGATCAATCAAAATCAGACCAATCAAACAAACCAAAATCAAAAACACTTCTAATGACCTATAACTACTTAATTAATCAAATCAGACCAATCAAACAAATCAAAATCATTTCATTTCATCAACAAAAAAAAAACCAAACATCAATCCTCACAATCCAAACTAAACAAAAACAAAAAAAAAGAAAAAAAACCCACATCACACTTCACACATCCCATTTACCCACCCCCCAAAACCCTTCACACCTCCACCACCACTTCATGACTCACCTCCAACAACATCCACACTCGCAACCGATCCATTCTTCCCAAATCCACAAACACCGACAAAACAAATGACGAAAAACACTGCAAAACCGACAAGACCAACAGCGACCAGGCATTTAGCCATGGCCACGGGTCTCATATAACACCAATAACACACTCTTCAGTGTACGACACCGGTGTAACACGCCAGTCACAACTCAAACGAGAAACTCTTACGAGAAACTCGAACCGACTGAACCGAAGCAATGCCTTAGCCTCGGGTTAAAGGGGGTTGACCTGAAACCGCAAATCGGCGCTCAGGTCGTGTCACCGTTGCTTTTAAGTTGTGTCCAGACTGGACAAAGCGGGAAATTGAATAATTAGTAGTTACGTTGTACCCGGAGGTTGTAATTAATAATGTTTCGAATCCTAATTTGATTTGACCCAAAAAAGAAACGAGTATTTGGTAATTGGGGGAGGAGAAGAGCAGCATTAGTTGAAGATTGCATGAAATAATAAATAAATTCAGAGGATTTGAATTTGAGAATAAAATTAAATAACTTTTTAATCTTAATTTTTTTTTAAATTAAAAAAAAATTTTAAAAAAAATATATAAAAATAGATTATCTATAAATTTAAATTTTGTATATAAAATGAAACGTTGTTGTTTTTTACTATAAAATCAGTTTAATTTATTGGTTTTAAAGTTGATTCTGGTAAATTTGTTGTTTTTTGATTAAATTCATCAAAATTGTTATTTTTTTGGTATAAAATCAGATAAATTTGTTGTTGTTTTGTATAAAATAAACTCAGTTTATAATTTTTTAAGTTAATTCTGATAAATTTGTTATGTTTTGTATTTTTTTTATTAAATTCATCTAAATTTGTTGTTTTTTGATATAAGATTACCTCAGTTTATTGGTTTATAATGTTAATTCTGGTACATTTTTTTTTTTTTGGATAAACTCATCTGAAATTGTATTTTTATTATCAACTTTTTAAAAATGAATTTATTTCTAAATTTATTCCTGAAATTTACTTTTTACAAAAAATCTACAACAAAAACAAAAGGAAAATAAAATTTATGAAGGAATTTCACATTTTTTTCATAAAAAAAATATTTTCTTTATTTCAAACTTTGCCGGTAGATGTTTATACCTCATAAAAAATGGACGCACTACTGGATCGAGGTCACAACTGTCTCATATTTCATTTTTTCTGTGTTTTAAAACACAGTTTCAACTCCTACTTTGTTACTTTGAGGAAATAAAATACAAAAATACGCAAATGTTTTTATTTGTTTTTATTTTTTGTCACCAACGTAATCAGATTATAATTACAGTAATAAGATTTCAAAAGCTAAATTGACGGGTAAAAACATAATTGACATCAATTTACACTGCATTTAGTGTCAGAGATCTGAAAATTATGTAAACGATTAGGAAATATAATAAATATACAATAAAAATAGAAAAAAATTTAAAAAAAGCGCGTTAGGATTAGTAAATTAAAAAACTTCTCGCGAGAACGAGAAATGAGTATTCGCTTTGGATCATGGGGAAAAATGGCGACGGCCGTGCGGAAAGTTTGTTTTCAACTACGAGGTAAATAAATGAAATTATTTAAGATATTATGACTGATTTTTCTATTTTTAGGTCTTAGAAATAAAATAGAATTTACAAATTCGTGTGCAAATTATCATCTCGGTGGATTTCGTGTGTTTGATGGGTAAATATGAGCCTTTTTTGCATTTTTGAATTTTTTAATGTTATTTTTTTAAAATTTACAAATAGGCGTAAATTTCCTGAAGTTAAAGGTTATGATCCTGTAACTGACACACCCGATTGGTGCTACGCTGATGGACGACCGGGACATTACACATTGGAACAGAAGAAAAAACGGATAAAACAAATGGAATATGCCGTAATTTTCGAATTTTTGTTGTTAAAAAATACAAAAACTTTAATTTTTCTGTTAATTTCGTAGCAAAAAATTGAATTATTGCTCGGAGAAGTTGATTTGGCCGTCGAAAATCACGCGAGAAGGGTTAAAGAAAGAGAAGATCACGTTAAACAGAGGTACGAAAATCAACCAAAGGAAAAGGTTCCGCGAAAACATGTGCTGAAGATGAAGAAAAGTGAAATAGATGAATGATTTGTATATTTATTGCGAAATAAAGTGTAATTAAGTCTAAGAAAAGTCACATTTTAATACGAAATGCTTATTTCTGTACATTAATCCTCGTATTACTAACACAATGAATTACAAAATGCAAAATATACTCTATGTGTGAATGACAGTTATCAAGTCAATGAACATAACTTAGGATTTGTAAAAAAGTGATAAAAGTTCTTAATGACCGGTTTCCCAAACCTAAAAATATAAAAAAAAATTATTAGTTTGTTTTTTTGGAAGTTTAATTATGCAGTTGGACAGGTTTGTGGTTAATTGATAAAATTGTTTGATTTTAGGGCGTTAAAAAAAAATTAAAAATTAAATTCATGATTTTGAAATGAATTTTATGATTTTAAGATTTTTTTGGAGATTTTAATGGATTTTTGTGAAGATTTTTAGATTTTTACATATTTTTTTGGAGATTTTAATGGATTTTTGTGAAGATTTTTAGATTTTTACAGATTTTTGTGAAGATTTGTTAAGATATTTAGATTTTTACAGATTTTTGTGAAGATTTGTATGATTTACCTATATGAAGATTTAAATGATTTTTATGAATTTTTACAGATTGTTATGAACAAATGTATTATTTTTATGAATTTTTACATATTTTTGTGAAGACTCGTAAGATTTTTATGGAGTTTTACAGATTTTTGTGAAGATTTATAAGATTCTTACAAATTTTTGTTAAAATTTATAAAAATTTCGAATAATTTTTGTTACAATTTGTCAGATTTTTATGAATTTTAAATAATTTTTGTTACAATTATCAGATTTTCTCGGATTTTGAATAATTTTTGTTACAATTCATCAGATTTTCATTAATTTTGAATAATTTTTGTTACAATTCATTAGATTTTCATTAATTTTGAATAATTTTTGCAACGATTTCTAAGATTTTGATAGACTTTTATGAATTCATGGTGTTGTCCAACGGGACAAGGTCTGCAAACTCAACAATTTTAGCTGAAATTTAGAGATCAATTTGACTAGACATTTTAAGATATCTTTAATTTATATCACATTTCCTGAGCTTTTCAAAGATTTTCAAAATTTGGTTCAGATTTTACGACTATAAGATCCGGAACCTCTAAAAGTCCCTTAAGATTCATCAGATTATTTGGGATTTTTCGACTATTATTCGTTATTTTTCGATGATTATTTGGGATTTTTCGAGATTTGAAACCCTTATTTACTTCTAAGCCAGAATTTATGGCTAAATCACTATTCGGAGGAGCCATTTCGTCATCGGAGAGATTTCGCGCAGATCCAGAATGAAACCGTCCTCCTTCGCCACGAATTCGCTTCATTGCGTGACGATGACGAGATTCATGCAAATATTTCTAAAAAAAAAAAAAAAAAAAAAAAAAAAATCATAAAAATTTTTTTTCACTAAAAAAAAAAAAAAGAAAAAAAAAATTACTTTTCGCTCTTTCGGTATTTTCCCTTCAGCTTCTAATTTAGCCCTGGCTTGTCTTCGTTTCAAGATACGATGATACTGTTTAGCGTTCACGTACAACGGTTCTTCTTCGAACAATTCCGGTGTGTTCGGCAACGGTATTCTTTGCACGGCCGAAGGTACTCCCGTAGTACCGGGTACCATCTGCTGAAACGGCGGAAAAAAATTTCCAATTTAAAAACCGACAAAATTTACAAAAAAATAACAATTTCTGCAAAAAATGCAAATTCTAGTATTCGAACCCCGCTATAACGAAATTTTCTAAAATCCCCAATCTTTCCCCATAGACATCCATGTTAAAATCACATCTCACTAAAAATCGTTATAACGAGGTTCGACTATAACTACGCAGAAAACGTCGATTTTTACTTTTGTTTTGAAATTTTGCCAATATTTTACAAATTCTTTACTAAAACTACCCTTACCATTACGATATTAGTCGCATTCCCCACTCCGCTCGACGGTATGCTCACTGTTTGCGGAACTGTAACCTGTGGAGCCACCTGAGTCGTACCAGCAACAGTCGCTGTTGGTATTTGAATCATCCCTAAAAAAAATTTAAAAAATTCAAAAAAAAAAATTCAAAAAAAAAAAAATTTAAAATTTATAAAAAAAATTTAAAAAATTTAAAAAAAAAATTTAAAAAAAAAAATTTTTTTTCATTACCCTGCATAAAATTATTATCCATAGTCACTGGTTGGTAAACCAAAGTCTGTCCATCGCTTGTCTGCAAAATCTGTCCTGGTTGCGGCTGCTGGATTATAATTTGCTGCTGTCCCTGCTGTCCTGCTATCTGACCCATGGGTATCACTTGAATCTGTTGGATTTGTTGCCCTCCTTGACCCTGTAGTTGTATGGCTTGGTTTTGGGGAATGGTCTGAACCATTATCTGCTGTCCACCAGCAGTTTGGAGTATCTGACCACCCTGACCAACTTGGAGGACTTGAACATTCTGTCCACATAACTGAAAATAATAATAAATTGAGTTAGATATTTAAAATAAGGTGGAAATTTGTGATTTTTCTGAAAGTTTTTGTTGTAGAATAAAATGGATTTAATTGGTTTAAATTTTTTATATTTTTTGGATTTTGATTAAATAGTTTAGGAATTATTTAATTAAAAGCTGGTAAAATAGGATTTTAGGATTTTGGTGGCAACTTGGAAATGCCGGCGGATAAAATTGGCATTTAGGATGTTGAATGTTTAGAAAAGTTTTCGAAATTGAAAGCTTGGTCCACGAAAGCCTCAGAAAATTTTATAATAAAATTATCTAAAATCTTAAGTAAAAATTTTCATAAATTGACAAAAATTTTACAAAAATTGCTTCTTTTAAGGGATGGATGTGACACATTTTTTTGTGCAATTATTGTAGAAAAAATTTGTGAAAATTTGTATATTTTCTGAAAAATTCGGAGAAAATGATGCAATTTTTGTAAAAATTTATGAAAATTATATAATGTGTATAAAATTTCACAAAAATTTCACAAAATTTTCACAAATTTTCACAAAAATTTCACAAGTTTTCACAAAATTTTACAAAAATTACAAAATTTTCACAAAATTTTCTATAAAATTTATAAAATAAAAAAAAAATCCCCCCTCCCCCCACACCCATTTTCCATCCTAAATCCTTCAAACACACTGGATGACATTTCATCCCACCAACTTTCCAAAATAATCAAAAACAGAAAATCCTTTTTTCACCTCCAACTCCTAAAATATCCACTCAAACCCCAGAACCTTTCACTCCAACCCCAAAACCTTTCACCCGAACATCTCCAAACACCTCATAAAACCTCATAACCGGATCAAAATCCAACCTTCCAAACCTACAAAAAAAAAAAAAAAATCATTCAACACTCCATATTCACTTCACCTGCGTCTGAGTTGGAATCTGATTCCCAGCCATTTGAACTGCAGGCAAACTCTGCATTATAGTCACTTGCTCTGTCCCAGCTGCTGTAGTAACTGGCACATTATTAGTAGCCACTTGAAACTGCTCCATTGTTCCCTAAATGTCACTGCAAACAAAAAAAACAAATAAATCAAAACTAAATCCAACGCTACACAGACTCGATTGACTCAACCACACTCAAAACTCCTCCGGACATGACCCAATTTTGAAAAACACAAAACAGCAGCCATTGTTGTCACCCAAATGAAAGTTCCTTCGTTTAATCCGAATTTGACAACAATAATTCAATTTAAACTCTCATCAGCGAACAGAATCTATCGTCTAATAATATGACAACTTACATTGGGTAAATCTGTTTTGGTCCCGTGTTGATTGGCTATGGAAATCTTGAGCCAATAGACAACGAATCATCGGCCATGATAAACAGTCCCAAGATTTTGCACTCGGCCCGGCGTAGTCCTATTGGGTCGAGTGGCGCGGTTTGGGTGCCAATGTGCCGCCCGAAAAAAAGATCGGGGATTGGGTGTTAACTTACCTGGATTTGCTGGTTGTGCCGTTGGTTGATGGGCGTGCGGTCGTTCGTCGTGTTTTTCGATGCGTTGTTTTGCTTTTCTCCGGGGGGTTTGGTGGGAAAACGGTTGCGGTTTTGCGTGGTGATATATGTTAGGGATGTTGAGATGTTGTGACGTCATAAGGTGTTGTCGTTTATTTTCTTTTTTTTCCGGGAGATTGGAATGTTTTATTTTTTAAGTTAGAAATTAAATTTGTGAAATAAATTCTGTTTTGATTTTGAAATTGTTGTTGGATTTGTGTTTGGTTTGTAAATGGCTGCGAGGTGGCGGTTGGTTGGCTTAGTTTTGTCGGCCATTTTGAATGTTGTTGTTTGCGACGAAGGCGGGAAATTTAAATTTGTTTTGAAACTGTTATCGATACTTGATTTAATTATCTATTTGTTTCCTGTTGTTGTGTTTTAAGAAAATAAATGTACTTTAATCTGTTATTTTTCTCTTTTGGATGATTTATCTAACTTTTGTTTCCGCAGAATATTCTTGTCTTTTGAAACAAAGTAAAAGGAAATCAAAATCAAAATATGAATAAAAAGAAAAAAATTTCAAAACAAACTTAAAAACTTCTAATGGATGACTTCAGGAGGGATCCGTTCGTTTTATCGAATGACGGTTTATCGAATAACGTTTTATCGACGTCATTTTATCGAATTATCATTTTATCGAATCGATAAAACGATATTTAGATTCAATAAAACAATTTTCTTGTTCTTTTGTCTTTTTTGTAATAAAACTTGAATAAAATGTTTAAAGTGATAAATTATTGTTGTATTTATGATAATTTTTTATTGAAAATATAAAGTAAGAGGAAAATACGGTGATTTTTAATGTAATTAGCAATTGTGTTGGTCGACGTTCAGGACAATCAAAAATTTGTTTGAAATTGACAATAAAAATACATTTCTGGGGGTTTAAATTGGTTTTATGTACTGAGAGATACAATGAGTTCATTTTTATTATCTGTATATTTAGTTCCATTAAAGAAAAAAATGTTCTCAATATTTTAATCAAACATCAACACTTCATTGGCCAAAGTACTGATGGCCTTCCACATTTCTTCTCCGGAGTTCTGTATTTCTGTATTAGATGTTACAAAACCCAAGTATGAATTCAGTGGCCGTAATTCTATTGAATACATATAGGGTGAATTAGTAACTGTATATTGCCAATCAGTACTTCCTCCACCAACAGCATCTAAACAAACAAGTGTGAGTTACAGAAGATTTAAAAAAATACAATAGAACTCACAAATAACTTCAGAGATTGTGCCCACTTCAAATTCCGATCCGTCAACTGATTCGAGAGCTTCGACTGCTTTTTTCGCTGCAGAGACCTAAAACAAACTATTTGTATCAATACCGTACGTGTGCTATTCCAGTAGGCTATCAGAGTAGTGAAGTGTATGTGATAATTATGACTAAATTATAATTTGGACTAAATAAAATTCTAAGTAATTATAAAAATAGGATTAATATTTATTTCTAAAGAGATTGCTTTAGGCCACGCAGCCCACAAAAAGTAGATACCATGGTATCATAGTCATCCGGTTTGTCATATTTGTGACCCCATGGAGACATCCACATTTGACCAAAAGCGTGTAATGTTATGGCAATTTGAATTCGATCAGAATTCTCTTCCGTTAACTGTTTGAGAGCTTGCGATTCTGCTTCGGAGAAAGCCGAAGGTCCACGATACACTTCAGAGCACGGACTGTCTGAAGTCGAAAATCCACCAAACCCAATGGCAAAATTTCGATTTGGATCTGCACCAAAGCAAAAAGCAGATCTAGTTTTGGAGCGGTTCTTGCGCCATAAACGATCCTATAAAGAATTAAAAATAAACTGTGACTGTTTTAACACGCTGAATGCAAACCGTAGTCCACGTGTAGTCATATCCATCAGGATTCATCACTGGCATTATATACCAATCGTACGAATCCACCAAATTTTTGACCGATTCGTCCGAGTCGTAACCTGCTACTAACTATACAGAGATATATTACTATACAAACTGTAGATCAAAGTGGTTATTTACTGTATGGATTATATAGATAGCTGTTGCTGGTGCGATCCATTCCCTAGCATGAACTCCTGCATCTATTAAGATCGCGGGCTTTCCCTTATTGTCGTCGGATTCACTAGTGCCTGATGTAATTTTAAGTGCGACAATTTCACGCTTCTCCTCGGTTTCACCGATAATTAAACGTTCGACCAAGTCTGGATAGTCCAATTCAAGCTGACGCAGATATTCTTCAATCTTTAAGAACAAAGAAAGATCATCATACCTCATGAAACAAATCTCTTACTCGTAGGGAATGAGTTCACGAGGAGAGTTAAGATTCAACCTAATCTAGTCACCTACACTTGGAATTACAATTCAATCGGAAAACATGCCTCGTGTTTGTGACCGCCGGTGACTCACCGGTCGGCACTGTCTGCCTGCTCAGGGATTGGTCATATGCCCGGAAGGGCGGGACTAGCCTTAGGGCTAGTATATAAGGTACGAAAACGCCTTGCAGAGAGAATCCTTCCGGCGACCGAAGTCTCAACAACTGATTCGTTCTCTGCATGCCGACGTTTGCCGAACCTAAGTGGTAGAATGGAGAAGTGGGACGCAAGTGTC
>JAQIXT010002466.1:0-10791 GCA_034700445.1 Stenotaenia linearis | reverse complement strand
ACAAATGCCGCTATAATTGGGAATTCATTAAATCTCTAAGACATAACTTGAACACATATTCCGAACTAAATTTGACCAAATGTAATTGTCCCCGTATTTGCCAAGAAAGTATTTACAACGTATATCCAACTATAATTAAGGAACTCAGAAACGGAGGAGAGGTTATTATTCGAATATATTTTACTGATGGTCTTAAAGAGGTAATCAGCGAGAAGTATTTCTATGATTTTTCGGCTTTGTTGAGCGATTTTGGTGGATCTCTTGGCTTTTTTCTTGGGTTTTGTGTATTGAATATTATTGAAGTCATTGAATTCGGAGTTGTCAGTTTGTTTAATCGAAAGTAATGTAGTTTAGCCAAAAGTATTGATAATACAATCACTTTTATTTGTATTTAAAAATTACTTATCCACAAATAATAAAGCAATTTATCTCATAAAGTAAGTGCTTATTTTTTTTCAAAGCAACTTCACATTGTAATCCAATTGAGCAATATCAGTTTCTAAAAATTCAAAAATCGTGTTCTGAAACATTTCTGCAATTGTAAATGTTCATAAACTTTAAACTAGCGAGGAAATGTTACTTAGCACGATCAATACCGTTTCAGTAAACGGACCACAATCTCTAAGATTGACGTACTTAAGCATTTCCAGTAGATTTCTTTGAATAATATCATAAAATCACTTGTTCGTTAAGTTGACGCAAACCAACGATATCAAGTTCTTGCAACTCCTTGCAGTTAAACATATCAACAGTTAAAATTATCCAACGGTAAAAATTTCACGGTCAACGCTCAACTTCAATTTCCGTAAATACCGAAATGGAAGGCATTGATCCGACGCCTCAGCATGATTTTCGTAAAAATAGGTTCGACGGTAGTGGAAAGGCGACACATCTGAATTCCTTGCTGCAGTTGCAAAAACATGCTTGGTTAATTGTGAAGGTAGTCAATTAAATACGTAGCTGAAGATGAGAAAACATAAATAAATCGATAATAAGCGTGTATATAAAAATTATAATATTTACGTACCGTAATTGTTTTGCTTGGTGTTGGATAATTTTGAGGTTGTTTTTGCAGAAGAACTAGGGATGGGCCGAGGGATGGACGATACCTCGGGTTAAACCAGGGCCGGATTAAGGGGAGGGCAGAGGGGGCAGATGCCCCTGGGCGCTCGATCTGGGACCCCGCTGGGGGGGGGGACATTTTCACGTGACATTTATGTTTTTTTCAGGAGGATTTCATTAGTTTTTTTCAGAAAGTTAATATATTTTAATTTTTAATTTTTTTATACAATTTTTTTATTTTTTTCAATTTCAAAATATTTTTTACACGATTAAAAAATTATATGGACATACGATAATTTAAGTTAGAAACTATAAAAAATCATTAAAACAAATTATTTTCAAAACTCGGCTTTATTTTTCTAAATTTCTTTTCTAGACATGATTATAAAATCAAAAACTAACATTTTTACATATTTTTCCCAATTAATTTCATTATTTTTTTAAAAAATTGAAAAAATTTAATTACAAACCACAAGTTACCATCAAATTAATTTTTTTCGGGCGTTTTAGATTTGGACACTAGAAAATAATTTTGAGGGTTCGCGTAGGGATTGTAAGGATAATAAGGAGCGTAAGCCTGCGGATAAGCGTAAAACTGTGGTAAATTCTGACAACACAAACAGCTGCTTTTAGGCACGTAGTCGCAATATTGCGAAGAATACATCGGCGGGTACTGCATAACTGGCGGCGGTGGGCAATAGCTCGCCACAAGAGGTGGTGATGAATAATCCCATGGATCCAAATCCGCTTCAAATTGTGTGTCGTCATCTTTTGGTTCGCAAACGAGAGAATCGATGCTTTCCGATAGCGAATCGAAGTATTGTGGTTTGTCATAATCGAAGGAATCTGGAAAAAATTAGAATTTTCAATTTTGCATTTTCAATTTTTTTTTTTTTTTTTTTAATTACCCGAAGGTGATGAGTTTGTGGGAGCTTCTGGTGGTGGCATCGCGTGTTGGGCGGCCAAGTTTCGTTCATCCGAGGAGCCGTGTTGTTCTCTCGAGCCTTTTATAAAGGCGTATGAAACGTTGATGCAGCGTCTGCCGAGCGATTTTTTGTTCATGTTGAGAATGGCCGCGTCAGCTGCTTCGAATGTTGCGTAATGAATGAAAGCGAAACCTTTGCAAAGTCCGCTTTGAGGATTTCGGGCGCACTAAAAAAAAAATGTAGAAAATGAAAAAATATCTATTTGTTTGTACAAATAATTTTAAAAAATATAAAAAATGTTTTTCTAAAGAAAATTTCTCATAACAATGTAAATAAAAAATGTTTTTCTAAAGAAAATTTCTCATAACAATGTAAATAAAAAATGTTTTTCTAAAGAAAATTTCTCATAACAATGTAAATAAAAAAATGTTTTCTCATAACAATGTAAAAATAAGAAAATTTTCCTACGGGATTGTAAAAAAAATCACTTTTTCTATAAAACTATTCAAAATTTGTAATGTAAATTATAAATTATTTTTACAAAAATTTTAAAATTTCACAAAATTTTACGGTTGATAAAATTTGTTGTAAAATAGTTTTAAAAAATATAAAAAATGGTTTTCTCAAAAGAAGTTTTTTGGAAAAATTTTTTTTCCCTTAAAAATGTCAAAAATAAACAATTTCTTCAAGAAAATGTGAAAAATGAACACTTTTCTCATAAAAATTCAACATAATCAAAAAAAAATTGAAAATCCAAAAACTTTTACCATTAAAATTTTAAAAAATCAAAAAATTCTTATAAAATTCCTAAAAATTCTTTTAAATTTTCTCACAAAAATTTAAAAATTTCATAATTAAATTTACCGTTGGTGGTTTCAGCATGATTCCATATTCACTAAACGTATCATACAGCAATTTTTCATTAACTGATGGATCCAAATTCCCAATGAATAAATTAGCTCCGATATCACTAGAGCCATACTGCTCGTAGCCGTATAAAACCGTTATTGTTTTCCCCATCAATTTACTCCCATTTTTCTCGACAATCGCCTTTTCTGCTTCTTTTCTCCTATTGAATTCAATAAATCCATATCCCTTGTGAACTTCCGTAGTCGTATTCACCGGTATATGAACATTCACTGCGAAAAGGAGACATTTTAAGAGCTTACTTTCTATTTATTTAAACATTCAAAACTTACCGACTTGACCGCACTCCGAAAATGAATCCAGTAATAAAGATTCTGAAATTTTTTCGTGTATCCCTCCTACGTAAATTACCGTGTCTGAAACGAATAAATTAATTAAAATAATCGCTGAATTTCGTTTCGTTTAATACCTGGAGCTGGGCACCGTCTTAGAGAAGCCATTTTAGAAGTTGTTAGTTGCGTTTGAGTTTCTTTTTGCGAATTAAAATAAGTTGAGCGAGTTTCTTTTGACCTATTCTCGTGAGACAGCTGACGGTTGAATGCTCATGCTCGTTATTCTCGTTTGATCAATTTACAAATTGATGACGTAATTTTAATTTTATTACATTTTCTATGCGATTTTGAATACGTAACTGAACTGGGAAATGAATGTTCAGATGTCGAATTAATGCGATTCGTGATGTGATCTGAATATATCGTGATAAACGATAAATAAAAGCGTAATATTAAATTTAAAAATTAAAATTTTATGATTAATATTTCAAAATATTTAGAATGATGTACAAATTTGAGTGAGAAGGGGGGGGGGGGAGAAAGATAATTTATGACGTCACGATTTCTCGTCGAGTATTTTTATGAAATCTAACTATTTAAAATTTTATTTTCTGTTTTAAATAATTTTTTGGAAAGAAAACTAAATTTTTACCGTATCACTTTTATTAATTATTTTAAATTAATCAAGGCAAGTGACTAATCTTGAGTAATGGCGGCAACTGCAGCAACAACAATGGCGGACCGTAGTCTTATTTAACGCTTTGTAACTTTTCATTTTTGAATATTATCACTCGCAATTCACCAACTCCCTTCTTTTTAATCGATAGATTATATTAAAAGAAACTAATAAGCCTAATTTCACAAACTTTTACGTAACAAATAAAAAAAATAAATCACAAAACCAACTTTTGTTGTATCTTTTACAAAATATCTTTATTGCACATTTCGATAACAACGTGATATTTTTTTGAAAATTTTAACAAACTATTTCTTCTTTTTTTGTATGATCTATAACCAAAACATTGACTATGAATTGAAAACTGCAATATATATATATATATGTATATTTAAATAGATATTCATTATAAAACGACTTTTAATTCAAATTCGATGGTCTTTTCGTGAAGTTTTACACTACGTAATAGGTGATCTGGTGTAATAAGCTTGTGGAACTGAAAAAATAAAAATTTAAATGAAATTAAATTTTAAAAAAATTTAATTTTCATTTAAACCGTAGGGATATTGAGGAAACGATTGGGTCGCCTGAGTTTGGTACGGCCACACGACGTACGACGCTTCGGCAGAGTACTGGTGTACAGAAGTAGGCGGCATTGTGTACATTGGTAGCATCTGCATTCCCTGAGTCAATTGCTGCGGCGGTAAAACGTTCAATGGGGACATTAAAGCTGTAAAAAGTAGAAAAATGTAAATTAAAATGTGTCGAAAGGGTTGGAAGTTGATTTCTTACAGCCTGATGGTGATTGGACGGAAAGTTGGTTGTCAAACAACACCTGGGGTCTCTGGATTTGGGGTATTGGGTTCTGAGCGGCGCGTAGACGCTCAGTAGCGCAGCCGTGACGTTCGCCTTTGGAGCCTTTTTTGAAGGCGTAGGAAATGGTGATGGCACGGTTGCACATGCTACGGCCGTTCATCGTCTCGATGGCCAAGTCGGCGGCTTCAAAGCTCGCGTAGTGGATGAATGCGAAGCCTTTAGAGAGACCGGTGTCGGGATACCGCATACACTATTAAAAAAAGTAATTAATTAATTAATAAAAAGTGATTAAACGGATGAAAATGTGAAATAATTTGATTAAAAATTACACGAATTTGAAGTATATTGAAATTTTCTGCTAAAATTGGGAAAATATGAAAAAGAAATTTTAAAAAAATATCAAAAATTTGATAATTTCCTCAAGAAATTGCAAAATAATGTAATTTTAAACAAAATTTTGTGACAAATATGGAAAAGAAATTCAAAAATATCAAAAATTTGATAATTTCTTCAAAAAATTTGCAAAATAATACAATTTAAAACGAAATTCTGCGACTTTCAACACAATTTGTCAAGAAAGCTTAACTATTTGAAGTAAAATTTCTCAATTTAAAAAAAACTTCCACAAAATATCAAAATTTCAATAAAAATTTCGAAGCCATAAAAAATTTTCGAATATTTTTTCAAAAATCCCCACAAAACATCAAACCCATTACCTTCGGTGACTGTAACATCGGTCCAAACAGACCAAACGCCTCAAATAACATTTTCTCGTCTACTTCTGGGTCCAAATTCCCTATAAATATATTCGCCCCGATGTCCGCTTGTTTATACTGCACGAAGGCTTTGTTTACACGAATCGCTTTCCCATAAAGTTTAACCGTATTCATCTTCCTAATCGCCGTATCCGCTTCTTCCACGTGCGCAAACTCGACAAATCCGTATCCCTGATGCTTTCTAGTCGCTCGATCCTTCGGCATGTGAACATTAACTGAAATTTTCAACCATAAATTTTCAAATTTTCGAAAAAATTTAAATTTTTCTTAAAAACAAACCAATAGTCCCGTATTCCTTAAAAATATCAAGCAGCAAGTGCTCTGTTACTCTTTCGGACAGTCCTCCGACGTAAATTGTGGCATCTAATGAGAAAATAAAATTTATTTTGAAAAATTTGTCGTGCAAACAATGACAACGGATTTTCAGATTACGATGGCGGCTTGTTAAATACAATACCTTGATTGCGTTCTATGTGTTCATAAACTGGTTCCATCTTAAGTCCGGTGGCCATTTTCGGTTTTATTTTGTGTTATTAGGTGTTAAGAAAGGTAACGAAGTGTCCGATCTAAAAGATTGTGGTTTCAATGACAGTCGGTCAGGGATACTTGTTTCAAACGGCGACGGATACAAGGCGTAATCGGATTGGTCGATGTTGATATGACTCACGTATGACGTAGTGTTATGTACTTTTTGAAAATTCAATTTGAAATGCAGTTTGTTGATTCAAAAACTGTTCGAAACTAAAAATTAAGTATTAATTATATTTTTAATTGTAAAAATTAGTAGTAGTTTCTTACGGAAGCTTCCTGGAGATATGTAGCTTATATTCCAGTTTGCTTTGCTGCCACCATGAAGCGCTACCATTGAGCAGCGGTAAATTTAAAATGCAACAAGCAGTATAAATCCAAACATTAAATAGTCATAAATCATTAAAATAATGTATCAGTTATAATTTCTAGGTGTGAATTTATTACATAAAACTATAATTATTATAAATACACCAAAATTTACCAAATTTTGGCCTACGGTAACAGTGGAATGAGAATTCCGTTGCAAACAATAAAGCAATAACTCCAAATATGGCTGGATTGGATGTCCATGACTTTGAGTGGATCAAAATTAATGTAAATTAATGCCTAGTTTCACATTCTGGCCTCAAAAGTGATCTAGGGGGTCGCATTTACTCGCTGGAGGGAAAAACAACATTGAAATTATAGTGCCATTTTCTAATTGCGACAAAAATGAGCGATTTTCACTAAAAATGAGCAACAAGGCGAGCCTCAGCTGAGGCCCCCGGGCACTGGCCCGGGTGTGCCCATGCGTTAAAACGACCCTGCATATTAGACCTAACCAAGATTGAGAAAGTATGTGCTTAACTAATAATTTATTTAATATTGAGCAGCTTAAGACACTTCTTTAAAAATGACATATTAATTAACAAAAAATTGTGTGTGTTGTTTATTCAAAACGCATTTTTAAAATAATATATAAATTTTTATACAAGATTGCAGAATATAATGTTACTTTTTTGCAGCTGTTTTTTAATGAGTTTATGGTAATATAATATCATAATTTGCGCAATTGTTATAAACTATCAAATTATTTGCATTTGTTAATTAATAGTATAATTAACCAAAGCAAACACTAATCAGTTATTATTCATCAAAAATCTTCAATTTTTATCAAGTAACTGCAAAATCATCACAAATAACTACAAATCTCCAATCAGTTTAACTGAAAGGAATTATTTTCTATTATCGGCTTTAAAAGTAAAAAATGCTGCTGCTTATCGTTTTATCGTTAGTTCTTATCCCAACCGTTCAAGCTCAGCCTGAGGCTGAAGCTGAGGCTCAAATACTTCCTCTTCTTGAGGAAGTATTTGAAGTGACGCCATTCACGAATTTTTCGTTCAAATTGGACGACGTCTCGGGAGAATGCAAACCGATTCATGGCATGAAAGTATCTACAGACGTCTCACTGTACGAAGGTCGATGGTATGCGCTTTACTACGGATTCAGTAAAGAACAGGCCAAAAACACCAACTGTTTATACAGCGATTTTTATTTCAAGCCCAATGGACATTACCACTTAGAACTTCGTCTTATGTTAGATGGGTAAAATTTAGTCTGCTAATTTTAATTTCCAAACATGAAACTTGAATTTGCTTGATAGTAAAAAGATACACTGGCGACACAAAGGTATACCAGTCGACGCGGCCCGTGGAATTTACGAATGGCATGACGGACGTGGAAAACACAAATCAAAAAGCTATAGTAAGTAAAAGTTCTCATTTTTAATAAAATGTCAGTGGCACTGAGATGAGAGTTTTACAGAGCCAGTATCATACGCAAAAGTTAATTTTGGTGGGCAAAACAACCTTTTGAAAAATTAAAATTTGTCGATCAGTTTCTAATCAAATTTTATTATTTATTATTGTCATTAAATATAATTTTTCACTGAAAACATTAATGTTTCCAATGGGGGCGGGAGCCTTCCTTGTTAGACTAGGATGTTGGGACAGCAATTCCAGCATTTAATCTCACTATTAAAGCTATGATGTTTATGGAAGTATTGGTGCACCAAAA
Source organism: Stenotaenia linearis (assembly GCA_034700445.1). Lineage (NCBI taxonomy): Eukaryota > Metazoa > Arthropoda > Chilopoda > Geophilomorpha > Geophilidae > Stenotaenia > Stenotaenia linearis. Next base: position 2,750 of record JAQIXT010002466.1, on the reverse strand, counting down.
CTCCAATCGGCGAAATGGGATTCGGAGGACGGGAGTAGAATACTTAGTGCACGATGATGGCGAATGGCGCATATCATTGAAAGCTTTGTGTTTTGCAGGGAAGCGCGAATGCATTACGCAGTTCTTCTCTTTCCCTCTAACAGAGATGATTGGTGCAGAATGAGAGCAAAATTAACACGCATATCCTGAGTAAAGTGAAAATTATAGCGAATTATAGCGAATTATAGCGCATTATAGCGCATTATAGTGGCGAAGAAGGCGAAGAAGAAGAAGAAATTAATGATTTGTGTAAGAATTTTGACTTGTGTGAAAATATTGTATTGTGTAATGCTACACACTTCGGTTTTGTAAAAAATATGTATTTGCATGAACTTCCTAACCCTAGTTATTAGGTATAAAGTCTGTTCCAAAGGTTTTTAGAATATGGTGATCAAATGACCTATACAAATGAGGCTTGAGGCTTTTGTTTTGTTTTTTATTGGCTTCCTTTAAATTTTTGTTTTATACAGTGATGAATACGTTTTTCTACATCGACAATGATCTTCTAGCATATTGGGTACTCGAATGCTTACCGGGACAAGGCAAACATAAAGGTATTTGATCTGAGTCATAGATTTCGTGTTTGTAATTGAAATTTATTGAATTAGAGCATTTGATAATTGCACTTCGTCGCTTAGAAGATGAAGAAAAGAAGAAAGATATAATTGAGGAAATCTATAAGGAGTATGAAGCAAGAGGTGGAAAGACTCTTCGACTGAAAGCCAAACAAGAGAATTGCAAATATCATCATAAAAGGAAAAAACATCCATTCAAACACCATCACCATCACGATCCCCCTCATAATAAAATCTAAAAATTGTAATCGATTAAATGCTGAAATAAGCATGTACAAATTAATTTGTACAAATTAAATAACATTAAAGTAAAATCAAAATGAATTCTTTTTTGCCTTTGCTTAAAAATTACTGTTTAAAATGCAGGAAGCAATAGTGGCCACTTACTTGAAACAGAAATACTAAGCTTTGTTTACTTCTGCTGGAAATAATTTAATAAAACTAAAACTTAATCTTTAGTAATGCGACGTGACCAGCTAACCACTGGGGTGGCTTGACACCAGCATGCCACTCAAAACAAAGGAATCAGCCCACTTTCCCCTACCGTCTCTACCTCCCTATAATTTGCCGTATGATATCATGATTCAAATATCAAAATTTGTGACGTCATCTAAAAAAATGTTATTGTTTTTTAGTAGGTACTATTCGAAACTATTTTTTAAAAAGTATTGCAATTTTTTTTACGTTTAAATAAAGCGAATTTAAAACATATAGTTTGTTTTAAGTTTAATTTTAAATACGCATTTTGGTTTTTGCACGGAGTTGTTGACGTTACCATGGTGATTAAACATGGCTGCGGCTATGGCGAGGAGCTGGTTTGCACGGAAGTAAGTTAACATCGTAATAACTTGAGATCACAATATAGACTGTATTTTTCTCTACAATTATAACTAGATTTTGTCATCGTAATGGCTGATTCTCTGAGAGCGATGAAAATGAAGTGATGTTATTTATTCGCGGGATCGCTTGAATTTCTCACGGTAAGTAAACTTGTTTTAAAATTTTTGCATGCAATATTTTTTAAAAATCTTTATTCAATCGGAATGAATATTATTATTGATATTATTTTTACTTTGATGTTTAGTTTGAGAATTATTGAGTGTTTCATTTATTAATGCTTGTTGTTGCAAGTAAACAGAATGTTTTAAAATAGAATAAGGAACTTAAGAATACGTTTCATTTTTAATTTTTTTTTTAATGGTGATAGAATTACAGCGATAATTTCCATTGCAGTTTCAAAGATATACACAAATATTAAGAAAGAAAACTTTTCTATGATAGATTTTTATTATTTGTTTAGAAACTGTCCCTAGTCAAATGTTTAAAAGCTCAAAACACAGAAATGTGTAGAAACGTTTGTAGTTCTAAGACATAGGCAGTTTGAATTGTGTTAAAGCAAAAAAAAAACCTTGTGGAAAAAAGGAATTAGATTATTTTTCTGGGCCGTGTTATATCAAAGTTGTGTAAATAGACCGTGTTATACCAGAACTGGGTATATTTACTCTACGATACGGTAAATGTTGTAGTGCAAAAATCCTTATATAATGAAAAAAAATTCTGTTACGTAATTTGAAAATTTAATAATCAAACAAAAGTCTGTCCCAAATAGTTACGATTAGTTTTACTAGAGATGATGCACCTAAAAAGTCTTATGGACAGATTATACATAAAAAATGTCATTTATTGGACTTATTTTATTGATAAAATAAGAAATTATGGGCATTTGGTTCAAAATTGAGAAACAACTAATGCCCAGAAAGAATCCAAGAGTAGATCCAATATCGCAAACCAGTTTAGAAAATGGTAAGAGCAATGCTTCAGTGAATATTTCCCTGAAATTACTTTCCAACTCGTATCTTGTTACTAGAATGCTTCTTTTTATGAATTTTTGTAATATCTGATCGTACTCCGAATAGGGAATGTGAAAAGTGACTTCACATGTGTTGGGTTTTATAATTTGTTATTTTAAATAATTAAGTTTTGATTTATATTTAAACATTGTTATATGAAAAAACTGTAAAAAACTGAATTGTTGTTGTTGTTATGGAGACAGAGGGAAAAATGAATGGAATGAAAGAGAGAAGGAGATGTTTTGAGTAAAAGTCAATTTTATTTAATTTCAATGAATTGTCGGAT
>JAQIXT010002465.1:0-10792 GCA_034700445.1 Stenotaenia linearis | reverse complement strand
CAAACTTAGTCTAGATATGGTCAAAAAACATTACATTTAATAATGGTTTTTAAGAAAATTAGACATTATTCCGAAAAGTAAAATCTTTAAAAAAGAAGAGAAATTTTTATTTCCCCACCCTTATGACCAGTACTTTATGAAATTTTTAGCAGAGAAATGTCATCTTTAACAAAAAAAATTGCAAAAAAGTTCATTTTTTGGGGTCATTTTATGCAAATCGCCCAAAAATCGCAAAAAAATTTTTTTAGTAGCCCAAATAACCACAAACTGCAGAAAACAGATTTTTTGTAGCCCAAAAAACTGCAAACCGCAAAACCGAGCTTTGGCGCACAAATCGGGTTTAAAACATGCCCAATTTGTGGTAAATCGCCCAATCTGGCAACCCTGCTTGAGACAAGAAATGGGAATGTATAATTTCCAGGAAATTGTTTAAGGCTTGAGCCAGAATCCCTATTAAATCTCAAGAAATTTAATATTTATTTAAACATATACTTTTGTGTTTTGATTTATCCGGGCAGCGCTGGGTTTCTTTGCTAGTTGTAAATAAAGTGCAAACTCGTTATAAAGAACTACAATATTTTAACACTTTTTCGTTTTTTTGTTTGTTTTGTTTTTCGACGGGATTTGTCATGTTGTTTTTTTTTTGTTTTCGACAGAATTCCTCAATTCTTGATTTTTTTTTTCGATGGGAGTCTGTCAACAAAAGTACCGTCGACAGCATTCTCAGTGACGCAAATCCTGTCGGGTATTTTTCACATGATTCCCGTCATTCATTTTCGACAAGAATCCTGTCAAATCAACGGGATTCTGTTTCCACTCCAATTTTACCAGATTAGGTTTTTCCAAAATCAAAATAAGGACTCAACCTTTAAAATAAAAAGAAATATGGCTAGATTTAGACACACTGAGATATTTAACATGTAAATAATTTTTAAAATTTTTTGTTTTTTACTTTTATTCATAAATTAACTAAAATTAAAAAATATAAACCTCCTTACTTTCATATTATCTTTTGCACTATTAAAGTATTTAAAATTTACCTAATTATTATTAATGGAGAGACAAATTAAAAGTACCAAAAAGCAACATGTTTTTATTAAAAATGCAAAAAATCAACAAATTATTCATCTGTACCATTCTAAATTTAGATCCCAATTCATGGCTATCTTTAGTTTTTCCAAAGTAACTTCATCTTTCTCTGAGAAGTCTGAACACTGAGAAATGATGATAGACCTCAGAGAATCAAGTGATTTCAATAAGAAACATAAACATTCAAAGCTAAATGGTGCACACCAATTAAAATGTATGAATCTGACACATTTCAACGGATTTGATTCAAGTACATTATAAATAAAATCACCAGAAAGCCGTTTGAAGGATCTGATAGTCAAGCGTTCTAATTGAAGACAATTGGCCATTAAGAATTTCATATCATCAGTTGTTAAGTACGAATTTCGGTCTTCTACTTCCAATTCACGCAAATATTTATACGAAATATTGTCTGATTTTACTAAATACTGATCGTTGCATGCTTGCTTTTGGGAACAAACGCTAATGTTAAGCAGTTCTAGCATGGGACAAAAGTATGCAGCAATTTCAATAAAATCTAGAGAACAACCCATCAATGTAAGGTGAGTTAGTAAATTACAATTAATGGATTTAAGAAACACTATAACTTGACTGCCAATTGTGAAGCTTACCAGAACGCTACGCAATTTGGGAAATAAAATACCAATAGTATCTAAAACACCATAGCTTGCTAATTTATGTGTATCAATTTCAATTTTTTCTATTTGATACATTTGAGTATTAAAATGATTTGCTTGCAATTTGGCAAGCATTTCAATTATTTCACTCCATATCCATTCCATTCCCTCTAATCTCTTCAGACATATAAGACGATTTAAAGTATTCACTAGTCCACTGAGAGTGATTTGCATAGGTACGTTTAAATAGACTAGCTTCTCTGGCAAATGATCAATTCCATCATCTGTGACAAGATTGCAACCATACAAATCCAAGTGCTGTAACTGAGGGTATTGTTTTCCAATGACGAATAAGTAGTGGTCTGTACAGGTGCTGTAACACAGATTCATTAGCACAATGTGCTGATGATTCAATGTTATAGCACTGAAGTGATTCATGTCTCTGTGTAGATATATTTCTTGTATTCTCTAAATTTTAAGAAATAAAAATAATTTTAATTAGTACTTGTAATCGATTCGCTAGTATTAATCTTACTTTACAAAGCCGATTTATTTTTTCGATGACTTTCTCTGCTGGCCAATCATAGGAATCTAAAGTACTGACATAGATGGCTTTTGTTCTTGCGTTAAAGAACAATTCTGCAGGAAGTGGCGATGATGAACCACCTACATTCTGAATTCGGGTGTAATGATCAATGCTTTTATGGTATAAAGTGTCAATTAAATCTAAAGCTATAATCAAATAGAAATTTAAACAAAAAATTAAAAAATGCAAGAAATAAAAACATGATAACTTACAAAGATATTTAGCTTTATGTTGGAGAGTATTTAAGTTCAGATGCACCATTTCCAAACATAATTTCTCTAAACTCGTTGCAGATTTCTTGATTGGCATTATTTCGAAGATACAGTCAACTTTAACGACCCAGCCACGCGATTTGTCCTATAAACAAAGTAGAAGTAGGCGCTAAGCAGCTTTATAGGTCGCGTTTTGTCACGTGACCGATAATGGGCGGAGCTCACTGATCTCTATGTACGATCTCTAAAGGGAAGGGCACTGCACTGATCTCTATGTATGATCTCTACAGGGCACTGCACTGATCTCTATATACATATGTATAGAGATCAGTGCTACAGGGCCGGCTTGAAGGTAGCGCGGTCGGTGCCCCAGCACCGAGTCCCATGCTATAAGGGGACCCCGCGCACGCAGGAAAGAACTCCGAAGAAGTTTTAACTGAAAGAGCAGGATTGCGTTTAAGTTCTCTTGTTATTTTAAATCGTTAAATGTTTCAGTATCCACATCCCAACAACTGTCATTGTTTACAATTTTTAGACCATTTCGATTAAGGCGGGAAATTTAAATTTGAAATGTTGTCACTCCCAACCAAATTCAAAATATTTTTGGACTTTTTTTTCTAGTAATATTCTTTTTACATTAAAAAATTAATTTTTGATGGAATTATCTCAACTTTTAATTTTTAATTTAAAAACAAAATGTAAATTTTATGTCAAAAGAAATGTACTAAGGCCAAAGTGACTTTTTTCCAGATAATCGAAACAGCTGGAAATATGTAGATTACTGTAATCTTTTTTTCCCTTTCCTTTGATTCATGTGGCAACAAATAAACAAGCAAATCCCATCTGCTCTTAATCAAAACATGTGATGTGATGTGTCCCTTTACTTGTACTAAACTACAATAATAATATTACGTAATATTATTATTATAGTTCATTATTCACAATAAACTACTATTTAAAATTTAAATTTTATTTAAATTGTGTTTTAGAATTTTATAAACTTGTGTGGGCAAACCATAGCACGTGTTGACACAATTTTAGCCACTTGCATGTAATTCCAGGTGTTGTGTCTTTTGTTTAAGCTTTCATGCTCTCAATAAATAGAAAGAGATCAAAGTTGGGTAACTAATCAGATTCAATATAGTTTCTATGAAATATCTCTTCTCTATTTGCCATGAATTCTTGTAAGTATTTTTTCTATAATTTACAATATTTACTTTGCAATTCAATTTTGTAATCACTTTTCAGACCTACTTGTGATTGTATATTGTACCATTCATTATTCCATCGTAAATTCAATTCCGCTTCCTGATTTTGAAATAAATGCCACACAAACTGCGTCTGTCACTTTAAACGACGAAAACACTGAACGATTATTAATAACACGTTTCATCTGGGATCTCTTCGGGTCCATAACCAGCGCAATTCTGGATGTATTTACTAATATTTTGTTTTAAAGATCAATAAAAGTATTATGTAATCAAACTAACTGGTCATAATTGATTTAAATTTCCTTTAAGTAAAAATTGCAACATCGTTTATCGTACAAATCAAAGATAATAAATACAATAATGGTAACACCCACACCCTTATAATTCTAAATAAATTAATCTATAATGACTATATGTGAATAAAAACTAATACATTAAACCTCACGTCATTTCAAACTCATCAAACCCAGTGTGGGTGTATGAATTGATAGAACATCTGTGCACAATTTATTCCTTGTTTCGATCGAACTATTATCCTTTTTGCCACACAGACAAACGTCTCTTCAGTGCACATAGCAGTAAGTGAAAATGAAAGAAAATGAAAGAACTCATAATATTCAAAAGTAACTTAATCTTAGATCTACATAATGAAGAAAAATTTACTTAAATCATAAACTGAAACTTAATTTTAATAAATTTTCCTAATGACACGTTCAGCAATCATCACTTCAGTGCCTGTCTGTGTAAAGTTCTCCGAAGACGATTGTGCAGTGTTACTCGAACCTGATAATACATCTTTAGATTCCTTCTCCATTGATGAAAGAAACAATGGTGTAATTAGACGAATGACATCATGGATTCACATCAGCTATATGAGTTTTATTCTTTTTTTTGCGTGTTGTCATATCGTTTTATTCGGTCGTTATGCCGTACAGATGGTAGAGAATAGAGTTGCTCATTTAGCTCTGAATGGATTCAAAGCCTTACGGGTTTACGCAAGAGTTAAACAAGTGCCGGAAAAAATTACAACACTTATTTTAACTTTCAAATCATTCGCATTGAACTCGAAAAAGAAAATCGTTGCGCAATGTGAAAATATTTAATTTCCGTGTATTAATTTAATAGGTTTGAAAAATAAACTTGTGTAACTAATTTTTAAAAAAATTACTTCAAAAAAATGTAAAAATAGTAATTAGAGTAAGTAAAATTTGTAATTTAGTATCTTTTATGTGTCTTAATGTAATTTACTCATATCTAAGCATCATAAAGATAAAACACATTTTTATTTACAAAATTTTCTACCTTAGAAGCTTTTTTTTTCTTTAAAAAAATAAAAACAAAACAAAAACAAAAAACTGAAGAACAAAATTGCAAAATTCTTTGCCCTAGGCTGACTAACCATAAACTTGACCAACAAAATTGAAACCCGCGACAAGGTAAGACTGGGAAATTTATACAGAATCGCATCATAAGTTAATGTAACATTATAAACGATATGAAACGAACAAAATTCTAACATTTCATACTAAACTCTTTTTTTTAAACAGTTTTCCTTTCTTTATCACAAATTAATCACACGACACACCTCTCCTTTAAATCTTAAGGCACGTTTTGGTGGATCCATCATAATAAAATTAAATATTTAAAAAAATAATAATAATAATAATAATGTTAAAATCCCCTCCCCCCATTGTAAAAGTATTTTTCCACTAAAGAGTATTTCATCTTATGGTCACAAAGGACATTTGCCTAAATTGTTTTTAAGTGCCATCATCTGTTCTTCGCCTAGTTTGATTTTGTCATCGATTTCTCGCGAGTCGATCAAAAGTTTTGATTTCATTTTGATAAAATGGTCGTAGTCCGCATATTCTTCGGACGAAAGATAATTGTGGAGGAAGTTGGACACCTTAAGGCTTCTCTTGTCGATATTTTCCTTGAGTTGTTTAGCTTCCTCGTGTTGTTCGAACAATTTATTTCGTTTAGCGTTGATGGTTTCCTAAAATAAATTAATTTTTATTATTTTTTATTATATTTTATTTTTTTTTAATTTAACTTACTCTGTCTTCTTTACTGGTTTCATCGGTTAGATCCATTAAGGCATTCTCAGCTCGTGCCAAACGACCGGACAGTCCGAGAAGTAAACTTGTGATATGCTCAATTTCCACTATGTGCAATTTGAATAATTTTAATTCGTTTGGTTTTGCCAATTTCTCAACCCTATTCGCTACTGCTTGTCCTAATTCTTCATTTGCACTTATTTCTTCTTTAATAACCACACGTTCTGACCTTAAAATTTCTAACTTTTGTCCTATACTTGTCACTAAATCCTCCTATAAAGAGATAATAATTTTAAAAACAAATCCCGAGTCAATTACAACGAATTGGTACATTGTCGCCCCTCAAAAGAAAGATCTTGATGAACTGAATTCAAATCAATTACCGGTACAACAAATTAGAAAATACCAATTTAAATCCTTTCAAAATTTAATTTTCTACATGAAATTGTAATCCAGTTCATCAAGAGCTTCCATTTAAGGTGTAACAATGACTAAATCATACCTTTTTCTTTCCCACGTCAATTGTATCATCATCCATATTCTTCGCTTCTTTCACATCTTTACTATAACGAGTAAGAAACCGGGCTTTGCTTTCAGACGTTGTATAATAAGCAGAATCAGCCGGAAGAACCGCTTTAGCAGGCGACCTTTAATAGAAAACCATAAGTAATCCATCACTACAAACAATCTCAAAAAAACTCATTACCTTCTCGCATTTTCAGCTGCAAACGGTTGCGACGATCCAGGATTGAGTCTCGCTCTATTTGCAGAGCGCCTGGATGCTGTACTCACTTCAAACAACCCTTGCATGTAATCAGCTGTCGTTTTCAGCTGGCAGGGAGCTAATAAATCAATAAATCGAGCCGTTAATTCACGAAACACTTAAATATGCACAACTCAAACTCACCCAGCAAAGCTTGCAACGCTTTCTCCTCTTGCGGAAGTTGTCGCGCCAAATCTTTACTCAGAAGTTCGCATTCCGCTTCTTGTTGACGCCACGTTTGTCCGAATTTGTTGACCGAAGGCGTCGGTGTGGTCACTTCTTGCTCCGACAGTCCAGCGTCTTCCGGCAAACCCTGTTTCGACCGAAGACTAGAAGGAGGAGACTCTAGACCGTCGAGGGACGAAGCCGTCGAAGATGTCGTGGACGAAGCAATGGAAGAGCGAAGAGTTGAGTTGCCGTTCACTTGTGGTTCGAGTGGACATTCCGAATTGTATCGCCAATCGTCGTTCTTTTCTTTGGTTGTTTTCTCGTCTTTCGGACGAGAAAGGAGTTCGTCCGTTCTCTGAGTAGAGACTAGTTTTCCTCGATGTTCGTTCTGTGTCGCGTTTCTGTTTTCGCTCGTCGTTGGTTGTAATGGCACGTACGGTTTTGGTGCTGTAGGCACTTTGAGATCTGTCGATTTGTAGACAACGGTAGGGCCGCGAAGACCGATGTTGTGTTTCTTTTCCCAGGCTAGAAGATTAAGATTATTAATTAGTTAAGATAAAATTGTGAATGGTACAAGAAGGTTTGGAAATGGTTAGATAAAATAATTGTATTTCATTTTTTTAGAAAATATGAGAAATCGTAATGATTTTTTGACGCAATGAGTTAAATTTCGATTTTGTCAAACATCTGATGAAATTTCTACAAAATTTAATGAAATCGTGATGAAATTTCATGAGCTTTGTTGAAATTATAATGAAATTTGATGAGTCTTGCCAAAATTATGATGAAACTTCATGAAATTTGATGAGTGTTGCTGAAATTGTCTGAAATTTCATTATATTTAATGAAAGTGTTTGAAATTTCATCCAAAAACAGTAAATTCCATCGAAATTTCAAGTTTCATCCAACTTTTTTTCCGAAATTCCTTCCATTAAAAAAAAAAAACAATTCATTTCTCATTCAAACAAAACCAAGAAAAAAAAATAACCAGACCAAGTGCACCAGAACAAACCACAATGTCAGGTCAATATCATCCCAAGAAATTACAATTTCCACGGGAAAAACCACCAAACCCTCAACCCTTTCCACCCAAACAATTTCCTCATCACCAACAAAAAAAACAACTATTTTCAACTTACAAATCATACCTGTGGGTGACAAATTTGGCAACTGATTATTCTCCATATCAGAACCCATCATCTCCGGCGACGTCCTGCGATAATTCCCATCAAACCCCAATCTCCCAGGCTGTCTCTCGTTCCTATACGTCATGTACGAATCCTTCGGATAAATCAAACTAGAAAAAAACAAACAAAAACAAATTAATAGACGATAAAATAAATTGGCTGCCCTTGTAAACATTTCAAAGAACGTCATTCATGTGGCCAACGCCCACTTCAACTTTTTCCTTTTTTTTTTAAAGTTTTTTTTTCGAAAAATAAACACAAAACAAGTTCCATGAACGGGTTATGAGTTACACCACTTTGTACATCCAATTAAAAAATTTCCAAGAAAAATTCCTCACCGATAAATTCTCGGTCGAACACTTTGGTTGCGACTTACAAACAAACTCGAGAGTAACTAAACAGATGTGGATCGTCATGACGACCAAGGGGCAGCTGCAAAAGCCCAGCTGTGGGGCAGGAAATCGTTGGCAACGGTTTTCTAGCTTGTTCATGCGTCTAATTCCTCTTTTTATACAGCAAATTAAGAAACGAATGAATTAAGGTTTGAAAAAAGTAAAAACCTGTTCTCACTCGAATTCCAAGGCCCCTCCCTTATATTTCCTTTCAATGAAGTTACTTAAGTATTCTTTTAGTGCTGTAGACACGGAATTGTAGCCGGAATTTACTTCATCCTTCCCGTGAACGTCATTTCCTTGCTTCGGTCATAAGTTGCGACATCAAAATTTGTAATATAAGGAAAATTGAAAATATTTATAGAAATTTTTTTTTTTTTTGAAAAATTTTTTTAAGGGGATTTTTATGTTTAGTCATATGAGGAATTGACTTTTGAAAATATTTTTTTTTTTTTTTTTTTTTTTTTTTAAATGAGTTTTGGTCCCCGTTGGTGAATTTTTGGTTTTGGAATGTGTGATAACATGTGCTCATCCTCGAGGGAATTTTTTCGTGTTGATATAAGATTAAAGGCTGAATTGTGAAATTTTCAAGTGGATTATTTATGGTTGTACTGTAATAGGATCACACTGGGTTTTAATTGGGTTATTTAAAAAATGTCTTAAAGTTTCATGGAGTGCTTAAAAGGTTATCTAATTTGTGAGAAATTTAGTTTTGTTGGTGGTTTTTTTGGATGAATTTTGATAAAGTGTAATTTATTTGTTGAAAGGATTAGATAACTTTTTTTTCTTCAAAAATTTGAAACTGATTTGGTGAAATTTATTACCAATAACCTAAATTTTGTCGAAATTCATCGAAATTCTTCCAAATTCACTTAAATTTCGTCGAAATTCATCAAAGTTCACTTAAATTTCGTCGAAAATCATCAAAATTTACATAAATTTCATCAAATTCAATTAAACTTCACCAAATTTCATCCAATTTCACTTAAATCTCATCAAAATCAATCCACTTCTCCACCAACCCCCCTCAAACATTCAACCCACCCCTACAAACATTACCTTGAAGACCCCGCTTCATCACCCGCATCTGTCTTCACCGACTTCATAATTTTCTTGACCTCATTAGGCGTCGGAGGCGGCGGCAGCGGTTCGTCACTCTCCACGACATCGTCTGTCCGAATCGGTGGCGGCGGCAAGGGCAGCTCCGGCGTCGACCCCCTAGACGACTCCCCCTCGACGTTCCCTTCCAAACAAGGCGGTGGGGGTCTCTGAACACCAGATGGCGGCTCGAGATTCCTTAATTGGCGCGCCGATTCCTCAATACTCGACAACTCCTGGTCCTCGACATCCTCATCGTTCGGAATCACCAACGCGGCTCGCGCCGACGCCAACGTCGCCCCCGCACGTGGAAGCAAAGGGGGAGGCGGCGGCGTCGTGTTCGGCGTCGATCGTTTCAAGTGGGCGCGTTTCGGAGGTCGTTCGGGCGGACACGGATTTTTGGCGTCCGTACGACACGAGGTCGAACTGTAATTAAAGAGAATAAAATGTAAAACAGGTCGAACCTCGTTATAACGAAATGAAGAAAAAAAACTGTCGAAGTGTGTTCGCAATATCGAGAGTGAACAAATTCGTTATATTGAATTGTTTAGAAAGAAAGAAAAAATCTAAATTTAAACCATAAACTTACAACAATGGATTTCAAGGTTGTTTAAAATTACATCGAAAATGTTTTAGTGCGAGATTTTTTTTTATCTCTTGTCTATGGTTTTTAGAAATTTTATTTTTGTTGAAAATTGAGGTTCACTTTGAGTGACTAAAGCAAAATGTTGAGATATTAAAACCATAATGAACAATTTAACGGTGATTAAAACCGTTGAAGTTGGCATTTTAGACTCGAAATTGGTCTTAAAACGAGATAAATATAAGTTTTGGCAAATGAAATATTTTTGCAATACTGAATATTTCGTAATACAGTCGAACCTCGTTACTACGAACTCGTTTATAGCTAAAATTTTTATGAATTTTGTCGAATTTTAATAAAATTTTAATGAATTTTGTCGATTTTTAATGAAATTTTAATGAATTTTGTCGAATTTTAATGAAATTTTTATGAATTTTGTCGAATTTTAGTGAATTTCATTGAAATTTCGGTGAATTCGATGAGAATTCTGATAAATTTTGTTCGTTATTATGAACTTGTATATATCTCCACAGATGCCCACGTTAAAAAAATTTATTACAATAAAAAAAACTAATTATAACGAACTGATTTTTTGGTCCCAAAAACATTTCGTTACAACGGGGTTCGACTGTACCGAAAATCCGTTATATCCAAACTTTTTCAATCATTGAACAGATGGGAATCCAACCAAATTACCAAACCATTAAAAAAATCCGTTACAACTGGAAATTCGCCATAAGCGACTTCGTAATAACGAGGTTCGTCCTGCATATTCGACATACGTCAATCTGAGCAATGAAACGCAGCTCAAGGACTTTTGGCACGCGAC
>JAQIXT010002464.1:0-10793 GCA_034700445.1 Stenotaenia linearis | reverse complement strand
CGGATCTCCCAAACAAGGACACTTGGACATGGCAATGCTGTACTTAAATGAAAGTACTCATTCTAATCTATAAGATTGTGGTCTCAAACTGGAAATTCCTGATTTCACCTTAAACAAGCTTAACCTCACTAAACCTAAACCTGTCCCAAGGATGGTTTTGGTAGAAATTTAAAATTGTTTGAAAAGGGTGCCATTGTGTGGAACAGAGAATGAGCTTTCATTTACATATTGCATCGATGGGTGTGCGATTTGCGGTTTCCGAGATATCCGGAAATTTTACATCTAGATTTCTGAAAATTTTCACATGCTCAGGATGGTTTTGGAGTCAGTGATTACTTATTGATCGTCGTAGATTGTAGACTAATACAGTTGATGAAGAATAAAAGATACGTTTAATTTGATTGACCTCGCACCATATTTGTTTGAAACATCCAACAAGAACATCTAGTCTTCTTACAATTATCTCACCCATTTAATTCTATCAAATCTTGCTTGCTAAGCCACATTAAATGCAGTCTTCACCTTCAAAATTTAATTATTGTCTTAAACTTTTCATTGACTTATTTCTTCAGAAATAATTTTTAAAAATCCCAGATTGCATTAAAGATGAAAAAATTAATGACAAAGTTACTCTTCTCCTTTGAACCTAGCAACAATAGCAGCACTCTATCAACTTTCAATTAAGAAACTAATTAATTGGCAACAATAATGTTTGTATTGGCAGCACATCATATTGTTTCTGTAATACAGAAACATGTTGAATATTTTACATCATTTATGCAAATATTTCATGGTTGATTGATTGTAGGATCACGAGATGTAAACTTGCAAGAGTATATAAGCAGGATGCAAAGCATCCGTAGATCACTTTTGATTGTATTGAAGATGAAGCAGAGCGATTAAAATATAATTAACAAAAGTCTGTTTATTTGTCCATATATCCAACAAAACAAACATAATTAAAAGTGTGAAAGCAATTTTTTGGTGTTTCTAAGTTACAGCCAAATCAATTTTCATCATTTTGATCAATTTGCCAATTTTGCACTTTGTTTAAAAAACAACATTTAAAAATTCAAGCTGAATATCTATCTCAATCAATGTACATCTTCACTCCATTTTTACCTTTTAGTGCAGCTTACTGTCACACTCTGTACAAAATTTGAATATTTCTCATGAAAAACTTGGCTTATTTACTTTACACTTTTGAATAACTTTTCTCTTTTAGGTTTATAAGAAGATGGAAACAGAAAAACTAGGTACAGCAAAAGAAAGGAGAACTAAAGTAATATTCAGTCAACTTGATCTACACGAACAAAGCATATTTACAATTGTATCCATTATTGAAGATAATAGAAGAAAATAAAAGGGAAGTAATGTGAAAAATTAATGATAACAACACCCTTAGGAAGCAATGATAAAATGCTAAACGATGTCTGAATATTCCAAATTGCACTAAGCAAAACATTACAAAACTAAATCTAAACCAATTCCTAAAATTTCATCGACTAGGTTGGTTCTCACTTGTAAGACAGAATGACTAAAAGAAAGTTTTCTCATCGTTTTAAGAATGAAAGAACAAAAGCCCAAAGTAACTCCTACTATGAAGTATAGTGTACCTACTTACACCTACATTAAACCTAAATTGAGGAGACCAAAATATATTGTATATTGTTTACTGATAATATACTGTGACGTAACACTATGAATAATACCATTATATTGTAAGATCACGTGATAAAGATAGCACTTTGAAATGATATATAAGTGCAGTTGTTCTTTTCAGTGATCACTCTTGTACTTGTATTGTATCTAGACAATAAAGCAGGGTCTTTAAAAGTAAAACGTTTCCGTCCTTTTTTGATATCTCCAACATATACCGGTACATATTTGTGGATACATTTTAAATGTGGGAGCAGAAGTGCTTTTGCAAATTTGCCAACTTCAGTCATAATTCGGCCATTAAAATTATTCAGTTTTTTAGGGTTGCGAGATGGCTTGAAGTCACATCACGTGACCAAGCATGCCCCAGACTTACAAATTTTCTGCAATTTAATTTTGAAAAAATAAATATTTTACCATTTTTTTACAGATTTTAAAGAAAATCCATAGAAAAACTATTAAAAAACTGAAAATTGGGCCAAAAAAACCTATTACTATTTTTTAGATTTTATTAGCTAGGAAACCGAGTAGGAAACTGTCAAACCTCAGTAAAAACGCACTGCTACTTGTTGATCGACTTTATAAGTCTGGGGCATGCTTGGTCACGTGATGTGACTTCAAGCCATCTTAAAATCTCCCAACTAAAAGAGAGTAGTATTGGCAGGCTACCTTTCCGTATTGTTTAATTTTTGGCGCGACGCATTAGTGATTTTGTATCAAAAAGCGGAATAAACGTTTTAGTTTGACTATTGAAATAATCGTTAATTAAATTAATGGTAAAAAAAATTTACTGCGTGTGTTTTTGTACATGTCTACGTTAAACCTCACAATTCTTACTTAAATAAATATTATTGCTATGTCGTAGGTATCGTATAGTATCATTTTATGCTTATTCATTAATAAAAAAATTGTTTTGAATTTAGCAATCCAACGTTTTATACTTTTGCGACTTTACACTTCAACTTGAAAAAAAGAATAAAATTGCATTACTTTACATTGCAGTGTACTGTAGTGTTTTTACGGGAACTGACTAATTGCTAATTTTCAGTCGCCTATCATAACAGAACATAGAAGACACAAAATTAAAGACTTGTTACAGCTGAAATAAATTATTTGTGTAAAATTTATGAAAAACAATACAAATGAAGATAATAATATAAGAAAAAATTTAGTTTATGGAATGTTTCAACAAAGTACATTTTTTAAAATTAATAAATGATGCAAGGGGCTATTTCCTCCTTATCTTAGGTGGACACTCTGAATTATAATATTTAACACATTGACATAACTACAGATTCATTTTAAATATTTCACATTCAATTTCAATTGTAAAAATACATGTTGTCTGCATTTTCGATCTCCACACTGTCAGATAGATATCGAACTGACAATTTTCCTGTCATCACTCCAGATTTTCCACATAAATCTCAATAGATATAGCAAATTGACAAATTCTGCATCATCACAATATCTTCCGAGATTATTACTGAATTTTTTGTTGGATATTTTGTACGTCATTGTATTGGAATGTACGGTCACGTGTTGGTAGGTGGCGTTGTCGCTGGAGATTAGCACGCGCAGCTTGACCACGCGGGCCACTTGCGATTATTGTAACAACGTGGAAGCATTAAAACTTTTATCGGAAGCCAGAATCGTATTTTATTTATCCAAATCTACAACATTTTTGGCTTTTTCTTCATATTTACTGATGTTTTGTTTTTTGTGGGCGTCGTCGCTGCAGTGTTTTAAGGATTGTATTGGGATTGTATTGATTGGAATTGGCTTGATGGAAGACACTCAATTGGTGTCCTTCCTACTACCAAAATTGTGTAGAAGTAAAAAAAACAATCTAAGAACGGATATTTATATTTAAAAATTTTTTTTTTTGCTCTCGATATTTTTAAGATAACCTTGTAATGCGATAAATATGACGTCTAGAGATCATATCTTGCTAGTAAAGCTTAAATGGCGGGAAATTTAATCTGTGAAACTCAGATCTTTACTTTATAAATGACAGATTGCTCATTATTGCAATATTCAGAGAAATTTCCCATTATTGCAAAAATACCGTAATTTAGTTAATTTATACAGGTCATTTTTATTTAATTTCAATCACTGTATGTCATGTTACTACTGTAAGAGAAATGTGATGACGTAATCGAATGACGTAATAAAGGAAAATGGGGCCCGATTTAATCTTCCAGTACCTATAAAAGAGGCAAGTCGCAGCTAAGATATCAGGTCAGTCCTGTCCATTTCACCAGTCAAACTGAGTGCAGAGGCAAATCGGTCTTTTTGGACTGATAGGGATTCAACATGAGAAAAATCATTTTATCTCCACCTAGTTTAGACGAAATTGCGCTTAATGAATTCGCTAGATCATTATGGAAAAATCATTTATTTTGTTTCAACTCTTGCGATAACGAATGGCCAAATCCATGGACTGGAGACGCATGGTACGTGATCGAAAAGAACATTTGTCTACAACTAAATTGTCTGAACTATCCGAACGCTTTCAAACGCCAACTTCTAAAAACAACAATAAGATACGTAGGAATGGAGCTGTGTCATTGGCTTAGATATTTAGAATTAGCACTCATTGGTTCCGATTGGAGCAAATTGAAAATCTGCTTGCAACACGCCAAATGGACAGCTTTCGGCAAAATCGACCAAAAAGCGTCGGCTCGGTTGCTTTTACAGTACGAAGAATTCTCTTTGCAGCTGAGATTTGAAATTGCTTCCTTGTTTTGTTTTTCCAGTACCGTACGCCAAATCTGGAGACAGTTTCCTACGAATTTAAATTTCAGTGATTTCAAAAACATAACCATGAGAGGTAACAAATGGAATATCATGAGTATTAAGTTTTGGGCATGGGCTCAAATGCATAAAGTTAATTTACGACAAATACAACATAGTATAAAAGTAGATTTGCTGTACAATGCTAAGCGTCACGGAAACCTGACTGCAACTAATTATTTATTGAAATTAATTCCAAAGGAAGATATAAGTCCACATATTATTATCCGCTGTCTACAAACTACCATGAAAGGAATGTCACTTAATTTGAAGCAAAGTGAACAAGTCTTTTATATCTTGTGCCATGTAAAAGATATAAATTTAGATGAAATTCTACACTCCAATCGTAGAGCATATATCTATCTATTACTTGGTGATATAGCTTACTTGGGTATTTTTAAACAAATTTTTAAACAGATGCGAGATCATTTTAGTAAACGTCAATTTTTTAGGTTGATGTGGTACGTTTCCTTAATGGTAGGTGTTTTTAAATCTCAGAAATTAAGTAAATGTTTTCAGTACTTATGGGCACATGCGAAACCGGAATGGAAAGCAAATCTTGTGCTTCGTTTATTTCAAGATGTGCCTTTGCCTAGTAGTACACGAGAATTATTTAATAATTATTTACGAGATCTAAAATTCTAAATGAAAAGTCAATAAAACATTAAAATGTCATTTATTAATCTTAAATAATGTACTTTGTTTAAACGAAATAATACAGCTCATTCAATAAACTAATTTTTTTTATTTAGTCTTAATTTGTACTGTTTTTCATAAATTTTACACAGATAATTTTTTATTTAACTTTGAGTGGATCTATATGTTGCTACTTCTCAAAGAATATGAATGATCCTGGTAATACAAGAAGGATCATTCATCAGTTCCAAATGAAGACAAAAAATCTGGCAACAACCAATAGTAAGCTAAGGTGCCGATTTCTATCAGCCAATCACAGAGAGGCTACCAAATTGCTAACATGAAACAAAAAGCAGTATCAAGTCATAGTAAATTAATAGAGAATATCAAAGGAAATCAAAAAAATTAATTCAAAATCAATGAAAATCATTTGAAAATTAATGTAAATCAAATTGTAAATCAATTAAATCAATTTGTAAATCAGTGTAAATCCACAGTAAATCAGTGTGAATCAATTGTAAATCTGTGTAAATTAATACTGAATCAGTAGTAAATCACTATGAACCAATAGTAAATCAGTGTGAATCAATAGTATATCAATAGTAAATCAGTATGAATCAATAGTAAATCAGTGTAACTCATCAGTTAATTTTTGTAATTTACAGATTTACTATTGATTCACACTGATTTACACAGATTTATAATTGATTCACACTGATTTACAATTTGATTTTCACTGATTTAAAGTTTGATTTACACTGATTATTTGATTTTTTTCATATTCTTTGGCTACCCCTTAAATCAAGAATAGATAATAGACATGTCTATTATCTATTCTTGCTTAAATGAAAGCTCTGGTCGAGCTGAGTCCGAATCACTTATGGTTTAGGGGTCGCAAATGAGCACAACACCTCCAAAATCGAGTTTGAAAGTTTCAATTTTCTCAATTTACTTTTTACGCCATTTCCGTTTATGATGTCAGCTGAGACGAATCAAATCTCCGACCCTGGTGGTGATTTTGTTGGTGACTCTCACCACCAAAATCACCACCAGGGTCGGCAACGCAGACTAAGACTAGAGTAGGCTTATTGTCTTGCTTGTTTGTGCTCATGAGAAGGGCGTCGTATGGAAATTCTTGATGTACAATTGTTCAAAATATATTAATAGACGTATGTTTTATGACCTAGTAAGAAGAAAAAATGAAATTGGTTGATCATGTCGTTCGAAGTTTTCGGGTGGCTAAAGTATTTCGCGAAAATGCGGACAAAATTAATAGTATGGACTTTAGTCCAAATGGAGAAACATTGATATCTAGTAGTGAGGATGATTCAATTGTCATTTACGACTGTGAAAAGGGAACGTAAGTACTTTATAGAAAAATAAAAAAGAACTTTAAAAAAATTGACACAACATCCCTCTTCATCGTAGTTGGTTGGCAAGCTTTATGAGTGATTCGGGTTCAGATAGTGTGTTCATTTATTTCCTGATACCACCCACATTAAAAATAACGGGTTTCTATTTAAGAATTTTAAATTTGTTATTTTTTTCACAAGTTTAATTTTGCTATGCAAGTAATGTGATTGTAATAACTTTCAACGCCGGATGTTGTGTGCGCTGTTCACGAATACGTTGAAAAGATTGGTTTTATTACTCGTTATTTATTTATTTTTTTATTTTCAGACATAAACGCACCTTGAATAGCAAAAAATATGGAGTGGACCTTATACGATTTACACATGCTGCTAATACCACAATTCATTGTTCAACAAAAGTTGACGGTACAGAGTGCAAATTTTTTGGTTATTATATGAATTTTTTAATTTTAGTTAATTCCGTATTTTGAAAAAAACAGATACAATCCGTTATTTGTCACTCCATGATAATAAATACATCCGCTATTTTCCGGGACACACAAAAAAGTACTAATTCTTTTATAAAACTTGTCTTATATCTTAGAAATTCCATTTTAATTATAAATCTGACTTAATTTGTGTGGAATTTATCAGCTGTAAGGCATAAGTTTTGTACAAACTCATGTCTGAAAAAATTTAAATTGTTAATTTTTTTTTACTTTTATTTACAGAGTGGTGACACTGAGCATGTCACCCATAGATGATACATTTCTGTCGGGGTCCTTAGACAAAACAGTAAGACTTTGGGATTTGCGCTCACCAAATTGCCAAGTACGAAAAATATTTTACAATGTGTTAAGTTTAAATCGCTTTACGATGTTAAATTTTTAATTAGGGACTGATGCACCTTCCTGGTCGGCCAGTTGCAGCCTTTGATCCGGAAGGACTTATATTTGCAGCCGGAGTTAACTCGGAATATGTGAAACTATATGATCTAAGATCCTTTGATAAAGGTCCCTTCAACACATTTCGCTTATCCCAAGAAAAGGATTGTGATTGGACAATGTTGAAGTTTAGTCCTGACGGGAAAACTGTATTGATTGCAACTAATGGAAACGTAGTCAGACTTATTGATGCTTTTAATGGAAATCCCTTGCACACATTTGCCGTAAGTTAATTTTTCCTTCAAAACAAGTCGATATTTAAAGTTGTATTTTTAGGGACACACCAATGCAAAGGGAATTAACTTGGAAGCATCGTTCAGTCCAGATTCACAGTTTGTATTCAGCGGTAAGAATTGCTGTTAATTATTAAATTACTGTAACTGAAAACGTAATTTTTCAATTTTCTAGGTTCAACGGATGGACGCGTTCATGTGTGGAATGCTGAAACAGGATCAAAAGTGTGCATCCTTAATTGTGATCATACAGGACCTGTTCAGTGCGTTCAATTCAATCCCAAATACATGATGTTGGCCAGTGCTTGTACTAATATGGTACGTAATCTCGTTAATTAATAAATTTTTGTCATTATATCTTATTATTTTTCCAGGCTTTTTGGTTACCAAGTATTGATGAAACAATGTAATTTGTCAATTTCTTTGAATTGCTTCGGGTGAAGCTTGAGAAATCATTTTTTTTGGTGAAATTGAGAACTGTCGATTTTGTGATTTTTGATTGAATTGTAATATTTTTTTGTATTTGTTCGTAACTTTTTTGTATTTCACACATTAATTTTTTTTACCTGCCATCACTATCTCATGACACTGTATTATAAATCATTTAGTTTAGAAATTTGTATTTAGAGAATAAAAAAGCATAATTCATACCATTATAGGAAATTATTGAGACAAAAAGAAAATTGGTGATATCATAAATTCATTGTTGTGTGATAGCACTTATTTTAGCTTTCTAACTCGTTTTAAAAGTGTATATAATATATATATATATATATATATAAACATAACCATAAAATCTAAATGAATTTGGTGCACAAAAATTGCTAAATTCTTTTTCTTTCTAATTTTTTTAAACACAGTTTATATTAAACAAACAAATTGCATTTATTGTAAACCAAAATCTGTAAAGGGCTAATGATTTTTATTAAAAAGTACATAAAGCACAAAAGTCGTTTTATTTTTTTTATTAAAGCTCTCCAAACTGTTCTGAAAACTTTTTTAATTCAGTTTAAGATAGGACAGTTAGGGTATGTGTTGTATCAGTAAATCTTTGAACAAGGTAAGTAAAAATACAAAATTTGAATAAGTTAAACAACCGAAAACGGAATTTACATGAAATCAGTTGATGAAGAGGTTTCATGATCCATATAAAAATTTGCTAAACGTTCAATATCGTCTAAATTCCAATGCGCCATAGTTTGAGAAAATTCCTGTCACAAAATGAGTATTACTTATGATTTTGAAAAAGAAATTCTGCCCAAACCTGTCGTACCTTTTTAAATTGTTCCAAAACTTTATTAGCATTGTTTCGGGAAAAATGTTTAAGCAAAACTTTTTCCACTTCAGCCCACAACAACGTTGTGTCAGCTTCAATTTTATCACTCATTGAGTCTGCTTTTCTTATTAGTAAATGTAATTTTGTTCCATCAATAATGTTATAATCACCTAAAGACATGCTATCTGAAATGTCAAAACAGAACGGTTAATAATTGAATTATTTTGTGACGCTGACAATTATTACCGGAAAGTGTTCTTCCTCTAAACACAAGTAATTGCTGATCTACAGGTACATCGAGTTCACGAGCAACTAACTGTTTCACGAAACTTATTGAAGAATTTGTATTTGCCTATCAAAACAAAAAATTATTTGAGTTCATATTGCATCGTATGTGCGTATATTGTTATTAAATTTGCGTAACTACTACACGAACCTCTATTTTACAGTCCTTTCCTTCGTTTCCTTTTAAAATTTTTACTGTAATAATCATTCTAAGATGTGTATTATTATAAATGTATTCAACTTAAGGAACTTCAAACGCGCCTTGCTGTATTTATCTGAAAACCGAGTCAATAATATTTCTCTTCTTCACTGTGAGTGGACACACATTACAAACTTATGATGAAACTAAGAATTCCGCCATTGGCTGACCTGACACCGAATCATCACCTAGCGGCGATTTTAATTTCATAAACAATGTACGGTAGCTTAATTGTAACATTTAATTTAAACTAATATAGCG
The DNA here is from genome assembly GCA_034700445.1 of Stenotaenia linearis. Lineage (NCBI taxonomy): Eukaryota > Metazoa > Arthropoda > Chilopoda > Geophilomorpha > Geophilidae > Stenotaenia > Stenotaenia linearis. The sequence continues at coordinate 1,152 of JAQIXT010002464.1, read as the reverse complement.
TAAAAATTCAGCACGAGCGAATTGAAATATTTGTTTTGCGTCACAACAACAATTGCTTATATAATTCTGTGTGTAAAATTGAGGAAATAGAATTAGAATAAGAATAAAGAGCCCAATAAAATAGTCAAATTAAGAATGGTTTATTTTCAGCTATTATATGTTTATAAATATTTAAAATAAGTATTTAATTGAGTTTGATAAATATAAGGACGGAGTAACAGACTGACAAAGACAGCAAAAATAGACAAAATGGCAGTATAATAATTGGGAAACTACGGAGCCCCGTACCGTACCGTACGTTTCCTCGTGTTGTTTCACAACAACAACTTGTTCCCTCGTGTTTCTCTCAAAACTTGAGGGAACGAGTTTAAAATATCGATTTTTAAATCGATATTGCAATGTTAAAATCGAATTTGAATTCTCATACTGATAATAGATGGCGCTAGTATCAGAAATAATTATGTCAAGCCTCATTGACCTCATCATTGACACAAAGTATCAACTGTCTTGGTAGTTTAAATAATAGAGAGATTTAGGAGAGCGAATCTTCTAACTTCTAACTTGTAAAATTCCATGTTAACTGCACATGGAATTTTACAAGTTATAAGTTTGGCTCTCCTAAATCTCTAATGAAATCGGCCATAACAAAAATGGATTTCAATTGTATTTTTAAAGCAAAATAAATTTTTTGAAATAAAGCTGAATAGTTTTAGCAACTTTCGTTGACAGGAATCCCGTCGACGGATTCCCGTCGAAAATAACAACGGGAATCCCGTTGAAAAAACGTTTTTTTTAAAAAGGTTTTTCAGGTTGGGTGGGGGGTCCTTGTTAGACTAGGACGGTGGCACAGCGATTCCCCACTGTTTTTCCCCCCACACTGTTTTTCAACGGGAATCCATGTCGCCACTTTCGACAGGATTCCCCTTGTTTTCCAGAAAATACTGTGTGTAAATATTGTATACCACAAGCACTTCCAAGAATAATATGTAAACGTTGCATCCACGTTAATGGCTTAGTGCCCTTCTACAAAACCAAATTACTTGAATTAATTTTACAAAATTAAAAGAAAAAAAAATTAATACATACACGACACTGCAACCTGTCTTCGAGTGATCCATTATCCATCAATTGATAAATTAAACACAAACCATC
>JAQIXT010002463.1:0-10795 GCA_034700445.1 Stenotaenia linearis | reverse complement strand
TGCAGGGAAGTTCCAGAATGCAGTTTATCCCCTTACAGAAGCATTGATGGAACTTGCAATAATCTTTTATTCCCACTGTGGGGTTCAACCAACAGTGGATTCCACAGGATGATTGAACCAGACTATGCTGATGGTAACTACACAGCAAATCAGTATACAGAAATTATAAAACAAATTTAAATTTAAAGGTATTGAAACACCAAGAAGAGCAAAAAATGGTCAAGAATTGCCTCATGGAAGATTCATGAGTTTAAAATACATAAAAGATTATTCAGCTTCTGACCCAGCTCTTTCCCACATGACAATGGCTTTTGGACAACTGGTTGCTCATGATTTAAGCAGACTTGCTGTTTATACAAGTAATAAGTAACAAATTATTAGATATTTCCAACTCATATTTTTGGATTGAATGTATTTTAATGTGTAGAACCAGGAGATAAGGTTATATCCTGTTGCACTCCTGAAGTTCTAAGTGATCCCAAGAAACAACATCCTGCTTGTTACCCAATCAAGCTAGAAAGGGATGATCCTCAATATGGTGACCATCCATGCATGGAGTTTGTAAGAGCGGCTCCAGCTCAGCCAGATGATTGCAAACTAAGTTAGTTCTTTGCAAAATCTGTTTTAAAATAATTAGTTAATTTTTGTTAATGCTTGTAGCTTACAGAAGAGATCCTATGAACCAAGTGACTCATGCTTTAGATGGTTCGTATGTATATGGATCGGACCACAAAACTTTAGATAAGCTCCGATCAAAAACTAACGGTTTGCTGAAGGTATCCGAGCTTCATGGCAATGAAATGCTCCCACATCGTAACAGCAGCACGTGCGGCAATCCCACTCGTGGATATCACTGTTTTGATAGCGGTAAGTCAAGTCAGAGTTATGACAGAATACAAAACCGACATCGTACTGACTACGTACTTGCACAAATGGATTAACGAGATTACCACTGTTCCTGTCTACTTTGTAGCGAAATCAAATAAATCTAGTTTATTCTTTATAAATCACTATTTTCCAGTGTACTTCATGCTAGTTTTCTTCTTAAAGGTGATGTTCGAGTCAACCAGCAACCACCTATTCTATGCGTCCATGTTGTTTTCCACAGGGAACACAATAGACTTGCTAAGCAATTGCATCTTACAAATCCACACTGGCCAGATGAAAAGTTGTTTCAAGAAGCCCGAAAGATCCTAATCGCACAAATTCAACACATCACATTTAATGAATTTCTACCACTGTTTGTGGATCATACCACACGATTAACTCATGGATTACTTCTCAGATCCGGTGGTTACAGTAACAACTACAACCCACACCTGAAACCAAATATACTCTGTGCATTTCAAGCAGCTGCATTTAGAATTGGACATACTCTCATAAAGGTATCATGATAAGAGTTGTAGTTTTATTAGTTATGAGTAAAGTTATATCCAATTAGAATTCCTTGGCATTATTCCACCACGGACATTTCAAAGGAGGAATTTATTTAAAGGATCATTATTTTAATCCAAATTTCTATTACTCAGAAGAGAATAAAATTGATTATATTCTCAATGGATTACTGAATGAAGCATCGAAAGCTCGTGATGGACATTTTAGCCATGCGGTAAACTATTCCTAGATTTAGATAAATAGTCCATAATATAAAAATATTTTCTAAATACTTAAGGTGACAAGAGAGTTATTCAAAAAAGGAACTAATCCTGGATTAGATCTTTATGCAATTAATTTGCAAAGAGGTCGTGACATTGGACTCAATGGATACAACAAATGGAGAGTTAGGTGTGGACTTACAAAGGCCTATAAGTTTTTGGATTTTAGTGATGCCATAGCAGACGAACATATACACACATTGAAAGAAGTGTATACGTAAGTACCTCAATCTTTAACAAATAAACCTCCATCAACCTCTGGTAAGCATTAATCTTAGTTTATCCTATACTATTAATGTGTGATAATCTAAGGTTAGTGCTAACTAAGATTGATGAAACCGGTCCTAAGAGTTTAAGTAACTCCATTGAGATGTACCAAATTTCCATTAACCAGACATGTCGATGATGTTGATCTTTACACTGCCGGAGTCATGGAGACACCAATCCCTGGACTCTTAGTTGGACCCACATTCAGGTGTATAATTGCCAACCAATTCCAAAGAATCAAGATTGCAGACCGATTCTGGTACGAAAGATACAGTGCTGAAGAGGGTGTTGGCTTCACACCAGGCAAGAAATCAAAAAGCAATTACTATTCAACACACTTAAAATAACTACTTCTACTTTCATCATTTAAATCTAGATCAACTAAAAGAAATTAGAAAGACAACATTGTCTAGGATTCTTTGCTTAAACACTAAAATTAATCAACTTCAACCATTAGCTTTACTACAAACTAGCCCGACGTAAGTTAATTACTTGACTTGATTTTAAATCAATCACACAGCAAGCCCTTGTTAACCTGCAAATCCTTACATGCAAGATCACAATTACCTCCTCGCGTTAGTGGCATTCAAAAATGAAAATAAACTTACTTTTCCTTCAGTTTAAAGTTTAATTACATCACTTTCAGAAGCAGTTGCAATACAAACTGCAATTTAAAGTGACATAATTAAGCATAAAACTGAAGGGAAACTATGTTTGGTTTAATTTTTAAATGTAGTTAATTGGTTTTTAGAAAAATTCCTTTACATGTAAACATAAATTTCCCATATTGCAAGGGTTCGATTATTCACTTAAGTGTGTTTCTTGCATAATTCATTATTCCGCATGCCCTTACCTGAAACCAAACTTCCCAGATTAGCAAGGTCTTACTGCATAAATTATAAACACACTTTGTTCTCCATCAAATCACTGATATCCATTACATCAATTCCAGAAACCCAGCAGTCGACTGTTCAGATATCCGCATCCCTATCATAAATCTCAATCACTGGAAAGAACATTAAGATTCATAATTTAATAAACTTTTGAAATCTCTGTATAATCAAGTGGTACTTTGAACCTAGTCTAGTATCAAATAACTTTATCTATTAAATTTGCTCTCAGTGGTCATTACTTCTTATTTTCACAAAATGAATACAACAACAAGAAGTTTATCCTTAATATTTACTAGTCTAATTGTTATTCTCACAATCCCATCATTTTATTGTGGTGTGTTACACTCAAAACCAAATATTCTGTTCTTAGTTGCTGATGATTTAGGCAAGTATATCAAAAATATTTTTTTCATTTCATCATCAATGTTTCCAGGTTGGAATGATGTAAGCTGGCACAACAAGGATATGATTACTCCAAATTTACAACAACTGGCAAATGAAGGAGTTATTTTAAACCAATCTTATGTGTTGCCGATGTGCTCACCGTAAGTTTGCGGAAACAACATATATAATTTCCATGTTGAAGTACTTATAAATCTGACTTATAATTAACATGGAATTTATAAGACATAAGTTTTGTTTTCCACAAACTTCCTGATAATTATTTTTCTTGTAAAGGTCAAGAGCTGCATTTTTAACCGGTCAATATCCATTCAAATATGGACTTCAAGTAAGTTTTGTTACATTTAGATGTAATGTCTCTAAAATTAAAACTCCTTTCCAGAACTTTGTATTTGGACCAGTTGAACCAAAAGGATTACCACTATCAAAGACAACTTTGGGACAACATTTACAGTTATTGGGTTACAAAACCCATTTAATTGGCAAGTAAGTTAAACATGTTACTGATAACTTTCTTGCCATGTCATAAACTCTGGGATTCAAATGTTACATTCTCTGCTAAAGAATTGCCTTGCTTCTAGTATTTGCCTAGTTAACTTCTTTTCAAAATTATTCTCAGATGGCATCTTGGTTACTGTTCACCCTCTTACACACCAACTAACAGAGGATTTGACTCATTCTTTGGTTTCTACACTGGCTTAAACTACCACTTCACTCACAGCAGGCCTGTAGAGTACAATGGTATAAAAATCCATTTCATAATTGTCTTAAATTAATATAAGTATTTCCAGGCACTACTTACATAGGTCTTAATTTATATGCAAATGAAACTTTGCAGTTGCAGTATAATGGAACATATGCAACAGTTTGTTTTACATTATATTAAAAACCAAACAACAAAAAAGCAATTATTAATTTCCCAGGACCTCTACACCCAGAAAGCAATTGAGGTGATCAAAAATGAAAAGGATAACCCCTTCATCCTCATTTATTCCATCCCAATACCTCATCATCCATTAGAAGTATTAAAATGGTCATAGAATTACTAGATATATTCAATAGATTTTCTAGGTTCCACAGAAGTATCTTGATATGTATCCTAATGAGCAAAATGAAGCAAGGAGAATATACTCAGCAATGGTAACTGCTATGGATGAAGGTTTTGGAAGGGTTATTGAAGCTCTAAAGAGTAGTGGGCAGTATGAAAACACATTAATTGTATTTACAAGTGATGTAAGATCATGAAATGTGATTATTATTTATAATTTTTAGTGTTATTAAACAATATTTATATTTTTTAGAATGGTGGTGAAGATCTGTATGGAGGAAACAATTGGCCACTCAGAGGAGCTAAGGAGACCATTTGGGAAGGTGGTACTAGAGCAGTTGGATTTGTTCATGCATCATTTTTGAAAATAAAGGGTTATACTAGTAATAAGTAATTTGAGTGTGTTGAAAATGATTTAATGTGTAGATGAGATTGTTATATTATTTCAGACTTATTCATATTGTTGATTGGTTTGCAACTTTCTTGAAATTTGCTGGTGGAGAACCTGGTAAGACTTTTTAGTAATATTTTAAATATGTTCAAATACTTTTTATAAGTAAAAATGATGTTTATGTATGCAAAAACATTCAAAAATCATCTTTTTCTTTACAATTTTGTCAATCTTAATTTTTTTCAGACCCTGGAATTGATGGAGTTGACCAATGGTCAATGTTAAATGAAGATGGTCCTTCAGAAAGAAAGGAAATCATCTACAACATTGACAACACAACATCATATGGAGCTGCCATTAGGTATTTAAACTCCTCACTAACCAACCCAAAACACTACACATTTTCTTCAATCAGATATGAAGACTACAAACTAATCATTGGAGATGCTGGTGGCCTTGACCTTTGGTACATCCCAGAAAATGTAATTGATGCACTAGATAACAGAGACGAGATAGTAGAAGTATGGAAAGAACACAACAGAACACAATCAGACTGGATTCAACTTTACAACTTAAAAAGTAAACTAAAATGGCTAAAATCACATCAAAAAACAACTAAATCTCTTTCATCACACAGCTGATCCTCATGAAACAACAAACATAGCATCTCAACACCCAGAAATAGTAAATTCCTTGCTACAAAGACTGGAAGAACAGGAAAAACATTATATTCCAAACATCCATCTTCCGCTAGATCCTGATGGTTTACCCCATAAATGGAATGAAACATTCTCCTCCGGATGGTGCCTGCCTCAATAAGCTTAGAAAAACACTTATTTAATCTGTCATGCCCTTCACAATTGAATTAAACGATAAGGAAAGTGAACTTTGTCTTTTTCCGTAGTAGATTTAATTACAACAGAATTTAAGCTTTTCAAGTCACAACAATATCTTTCAAACGGAGCTGCAAACCCGAAGACTAATCTGAAATTATTAGAGGAAAGTCATTCATAAGTTGTATCAAAACAAAATGGTGACTTCCAGCAGGAAAGGGATTATTATTTTTGTTGCTTGTGCTTCGGTCACGAGTTGCATTTACTTTGTTTTGAAATACACCGAAAAAGCAGAACAGCCGAATATAATTTTCATTGTAGCTGATGATTTAGGGTGGAATGATGTCAGTTGGCACAATCCTGACATTTTGACTCCTAATTTACACCAATTGGCTGTTGAAGGAGTTATTTTGAACCAGTCTTATGTTCAGCCATTATGTACACCGTGAGTTTTGTTGTTTATGTGGTATTTACTATACTAAATTTGTATTTGATTCAGTTCAAGAACTGCTTTTATGACTGGATATTATCCTTTCAGAGTTGGATTGCAGGTATGTTGATTTAGATTTCAAAATTTTATGTTTTTGTCTAGATGTGTATTTATTGTAGCATGGGGTAATAGGTCCACTTAAACCTGCTGGAATTCCTATGCATTTCTTAATTTTACCCCAATACCTCTACTTTTTAGGATATAACACCTTCATAGTTGGAAAGTAAGTGGCCTTTCATAACATTTTTGTATTTGTTGGCTTTTAATACTCAGTTTGCACTAAGCTAGTTTAATTCTATTATTGGGATGGATTATTAACACAAGACTGTTTAGCAATTATTTATGCTATTCAGATACAGTAAAAGGATGATAATAAATCTTATCAGAACTGATTGCACTAGTCACTGACTTATAGATAATTAATAGTGAGTTGCCTAGTCAGAATAACTTTATTCAAGACTTAATTCTGTAAAAATTTGTCTAAAACAAACAAAGTATTTGTTTCTGCAGAACCGTGTCATCAAAACTTTAGAGGGGAAAGGTTTGCCATTGAGTCTAAAAACTTTAGCTGAAGTACTACAATCACTAGAATACAACACATATATAATTGGAAAGTAATTTCCCAAATAAATGTATCATCTCCCACTGCAAAAAAGAGGAATTTACTGTGACTTTGCTTTGTAAATTTCACTTTTCATGCAGTGTTCATAGCTTAGATTAACCTTAGAGTAATCAAAATAATTGCTTACCTTATCTTCAAGATGGCATCTTGGTTTCTGTCACTGGGCTTATACACCAACACATCGCGGCTTTTCTTCGTTCTTCGGATACTACACTGGACAAGAAACATATTTTAGTCATCTGAGTCAGAGAAACTCAACTCCAAATGGTTTATTAGGTTCTGTAACCTAAAAATTACTTAATAATTCTGTTTCCTATTACCAGATACATATTCTGGATATGATTTTAGAAAAAATGATGATCTGGATTTGCAAGCCAATGGCACATATTCAACTGTAATCAATTAATTCTGGTCACATAACTAAATCTGACTAAATTTAAGTTTTAGTTCCTTTTCACTCAAGCTGCAATTGATGTAATCAAAGATCAACAAAAAGAAAATCCATTTTTTCTCTATATTCCATTCCAAGCTCCTCATGCACCATTAGAAGTTCCAGAAAACTACACAGCATTGTATCCAAACATTGAAAATGAGTATAGGAAAAAATATTCAGGTATTTTTTCTAATTAAAAAATAATAAAATAACTTGTGACCGCCGGTGACTCACCGGTTGACACTGTCTGTTGTACCGTCAGGGGGATGGGTCATTACCGTACTCTCGTAACCAGAAGTACGGCTCTCATCCCTGACTACTAAGAAAAGGCCAAGGTCGCCTTGCGGAGAGAATCTTTCTGGTGTGCGAACACGCAACAACTAGATTCGTTCTCCGCATGTCGACGACCGAAGCCTAAGTGATAAAGAGATGAAGTGGGAAGCAAGTGTCGATACTGCGGGCTGAGACGCGATGTAAGTCGCTGTGGGAATCCTTAAACGTTCGGCCCCGCCGATGCTTCGGCATCAGCGTGGGATCAAGACGCACGTCACGGACGTAAGCAGTTCACCGGCTTCAGAATAAAGCCATACAACCAACGTGAATCGTTGTTCGTGTCACTCATTTATTCGTGCACCGCGGAACCGGGACCCATCACCCAGTACCCCTTGGTGAAACCCCAGGAACCCGGTCACAAACTTATTTCATGTATTTTCATTGAAGGAATGGTAACAGCAATGGATGAAGGTGTTGGAAGGATTATTCAAGCACTCAAAGAAAGTGGTCATTATGACAACACCATTGTTGTTTTCACCACTGATGTAATATACATTACCTATACTTAATTATACTTAAATAAGTGTTAAATTAATTAGAATGGCGGTCAAAACTTGTATGGCGGCAACAACTGGCCTTTACGAGGCAACAAAGCGACTCTTTGGGAAGGTGGTACTCGAGGTGCGGCGTTTATTCATAGCCCTATACTTAAGAGAAAGGGTTATGTGAGTAATAAGTATGTATTTCGATTAGAAAAGTTGAATTTTGTTGAATATTCGCTTTCTTACAGGCTTATTCACGCTGTAGACTGGTTCCCGACATTCATTGCGCTTGCTGGAGGAGATCCGGGTAATTTTATGAATCTTTATAAACGCCATCTAATGGGATTTAATTTTTTTTAAATTTCTTTTTAATTTTTTAAGGTGACGATATTGATGGAGTAAATCAGTGGGGTATGTTAAGTGAAGATAAACCGTCTGGTAGAGACGAAATTGTATATAATATTGATAATACGACCAAATATGGTGCAGCTATACGGTATTTTTATTAAAAATAAAAATAAACAGAAAAATTATTTTTTAAGAAAAAAATTTCTTTTTTCCAATATAGAATTGGGGATTATAAATTGATAGTTGGCGATGCAGGTGAGCCGAGCGGTTGGTACCCACCCCTAAACGTTACAGATGCAGGGTGGAATTTTAACAACGCTTTAATAAAATTTCTTGAAAATTTCAATGAGACTATTAACAAACCACCGACACATTTGCCGCAGTTGTATAATATAAAAGGTGACATGTTTTATTTTATTTTTATTTTTAATTTAATTTAAATTTAAATTTTGATTTTTAAAAAAAAATTTTTTAGATGATCCGTTGGAGAAAACCGATTTATCTTCGCTGTATCCCGTAAAAGCGGCCATTTTGCTTAATAAATTATTACAACATCAAAAGAAAATGGTTCCTGCAATTCACCTACCAAATGACCAATCTGGAAACCCAATTTACTGGAACGGTACATTTACTCCTGGTTGGTGTAAACCGATTGAATAAAAGCCACAATTATGAAAATATTTTTTATTTTTTTTACAAACACATTTTAATACAAAGTTATTATGAAAAGAAAATATTCCAATGTATCTGACTGCAGTAAAGAGATATTAAAGTAAAAAAGTAAACTAAATTCTCAAAATGGACTTTTTTTCCTCATCGTGACCAAATTTTTTAATTTCTAGAAATATTAAATTTTTAAAAACACAAACAAGAAAAAAATTAAATTCCTTGTGCCTGAGCTAAAAGGACTTTGTATTCTTCCAAGAAATTCGTTTCTTCCTCCAGAGTTAAATCCAAGTGAGCTTCGTCGTCGTCGGGAACGTCTTTTCGAATACGGCGAAAAGCTTCTTGCTCACGAGCTATTTCTTCGCTCGAACGAGTTGATCCTGGAAGAGAAATTGGTAATAAGGTTTAATTTATGTAAATTTTAATTGAAATTAAGGAATTTCTAATTAATTTATGTAAATTTCCATTGCAATTACACAATTTCTGCTCAATTATTGCAAATTTCTATTGAAATTTTGCAATTTCTATTCAATCTTTGCAATTTTCTTTTGAAATTTTGTAATTTCCAATCAATTTAAGCAGATTTTAATTGAAATTTTGCAATTTCCACTCAATTCTGGCAATATTCTTAATGAAATTACTTGTGTCCGCAAGCATTGCGATTGCATTTTCTATACTTCCATTACTCAATTGCAGGGCTTGTCTAGAAAGCGTTGTATCGTAACCAAGCGACGCAATCTAATAAACAAAAAAAAAAAGATTAAAAAATTTTTTTTTTTAAATCTTATTTTCATTTACTTGAGCCACAGTTGCATCTGAATTAAACCACGACGGTCCTGCGGTTGATGCGAGACCGCGCGTCGACATTAAATTTGGATCTTCATGTAATAACTACAAAAAAATTAATTTATTAAATATTTAAATATTTCATTTAAAAAAATTAATTTTTTACTTCTATTGCAAAATTTAAATTATTATTTGCTTGTTTCAGACTTTCCCTAGCTGCTATTGCTGAAAAACCCATTCCTATTAATGAGTGATATAAATCTACGTCCAATCTAGGAAAAAATATAATTAATTAATTAAATTAATTTTTTTTAATTTTCAATTTCTTACGTTTCATTCGTTACTGTTTTCCCCAGCATTTTCGCTAATATTTTATTCTTTCGCTGTTCTTCTTCTTTTTTTAACCTTTCTGCTCTTTCCTTCAAAATAAATTAAAATTTTAAAAATTTTTGAGAATTTTTTAATAAAATTTTAAATTTACTTCTCTTTTTTTGAATATTAATGTAACAGCTCTCTCTACATCGCCTCGTGCATGACGTAATGCTAACCGCGCTTCAGTTGCTTGAAATCCCATTGCCATAACTAAAGAAAAAAAATTTTTTATTTTTTAAATTTTTTATATTTAAATATAAAATATTTGAAGTACCATGTGATAATTTTCCATCGTCTACTCTAAGTTCTTCCAACTCTTTCTCGGTTTTGCGGAAGAAAGTCGCTGCTTGGACGTATTGGCCGTGATAGTAAGCGACGATTCCTTGTAGTAAATGTAGTCTCATTAGTAAGGCTTGTTCGTTGCTGGTGTTTCCCTGAAAAATAATAAAAGTTTGATATATTATTTTTATAATTAATGTTGGGGGAGAGGAGTTTTAAGATTTATCAAGCGCGAAATTGATTTTTTATGGGTTTTCCTCCATTAAAATTCTGGTTTTAATGATTTTTCACGTGTTTGTGGTGTGTGACTCATGATGACTGTTTGTTTACTGATTATAAATTTGATTTTTCTTGTTTATTTTGAATTTATGACTTTTTAATTATTTTTTCATGTATTTTCAAAAGAAATTTGTAGATTTTTAAGGATTTTTATGCTATTTCTTTAGAAAATCATGTTTTTGTCATTTTTCATAAGAAAATTCTGCATTTTGTGCT
>JAQIXT010002462.1:0-10795 GCA_034700445.1 Stenotaenia linearis | reverse complement strand
CAAAAATCTTTAAAATCTCAAAAGAAATCTGTAAAATATTTAAAACAACCACACAAATCTTTTAAAATCCCAAATATATCTTAAAAATCTCTACATATCCTGAACAAATCTCGAAAATCTCCACGAATCCCAAAAATATCTTAAAATTACAAATAAATCTTAGAAATCTCATAAAATCTATAAAAATGTGGGGAAAAAAAATCCTCCAAAATCCTAAATATTTAAATACTAAATCTAGAGAAACCTTAAAAATGATAAAATCATTTAAAATCTGATTAATCTGGGATAAGATTTAAATTTTTAAAGAAATCTCAAATTATAAAAAATCTCTTTTAAAAAATCTTTAAAAATCGTTAAAGAAGTTTAAAAAATTAAGAGTTTTTGAAAATTTAAAACATAAAAATCTGAGATTTCAAATCTTCAAATAATCTCCAAAATCCCAAAATCCTAATTTTTAAATGTTAAAAACCTTTTAAAATCTTTTAAAATCTTACAAATCCCAAAATAACAAAAACCTAAATATAATAAATCTCAAAAATCTGCAAAAATCCCCCATAAATCTCAAAAATCTGCAAAAATCCCACATAAATCTCAAAAAAAACTTTAAAAATCTTTTAAAATCTTACAAATCCCAAAATAACAAAAATCCAAATATAATAAATCTCAAAAAACTGCAGAAATCCCACATAAATCTCAAAAATCTGCAAAAATCCCACACAAATTTCAAAAAAACCTTAAAAAACCCCAAATAAATCTCAAAAACCTGCAAAAATTCCCCCAAAAAACCCCCCAAAAAATCTTAAAAAATCTAATCAACAAACCCCTCGAATCACTAAATCTTCAAAATCTCTACTAAATCTCTCCCCCTCAAAACTCCCTTCAAACCTAACCTTGCAAACCTCGAACTAAAGGTTGAAAGGGTTAAAGGTGTGGGTTACCGTAAAAAAATTCCAACCTGACAAGATAAACCCGTGCACGAGATTCCGCGAGATTTCCTCTCCACAACGCAAAAAAAAGAGAAAGTTTAGAGCAACTTGTAATTTCAGCTTGAACCCTTTGAGACCTGTAATTTCACTTGAGTAGAACGAGGTCGACATTGCGGGGGAGGGCGACACGACCACCACCGACTCACGACACCATCAAAGGTCAATGACTTGATTAAGATTCACGATTTTTTCTTGTTTATGTTACGTAAGTTGTGAAATCCGAGGATTTTTTCTGCATTTTTAATCACTTTTTTAATCCTATTAACTATTATAATCCTGTAATTGATTATACAACACATTTCAAGTTGAAGAATGGGGAAGTGGAGTGATGAAGCGCCGTAAGTTTATCTGTTGCATCTGGGTGTTTGGTTCGTTTGGTGGTCTTGGTTTGGTTGGGTTGTGCGGTGATTAAGACATTACTGGGAGTGGGGGTTGACCGGTCGGATCGGTTGTGATTTTTAGATGTGTTTTTTTTTGTTGAGTTTTTGGACAAGAATTTGGTGTTTGGGACATTTTTGGATTGGTTTTGGTTTTGGGTTTCGGAGACCGGTCGGGAACGGTATTATTTTTAGATAGATGAATTGGATGTGGTTTCTCGAGTTTTGGAGCGTGAATTTGGTATTGGGGATATTTTTGGGTTGGTTTGGGGTTTGGTTTTGGGAGACCGGTCGGGAACGGTATTATGAATTTAAGTTTGAAAAATTGTTGGGAGTGGTTTTGGTTTTGGGAAGACCGGTCGGGAACGGGTGTTATTTTTGGATGGACCGGTCGAGATTGATGTGTTTAGTTTTTTGTATCGGTTGAGTTTGGTTGGGTTTTGAATTGATGAAGTCGTTATGGCGGTGGGAAGTGTTGAGACCGGTTGGATTTTAGGTGTGGTTGAGGTTTTGAAGAGAGAAAATTTGGTTTCGAGGTTTTGCTTTGAGAAATGTTTTGGTTTTGGGAGATCGGTCGGGAAGTGGAGTAATTTTTGGATAGACCGGTCAAGATTGGCGCATTAATTTATCTATTAACTTACTTTCAAGTGTTTGGTCCGGTTGTTCTGTAATTAAGACATTGTGCGAGACTTGAGACCGGTTGGATCGGTTGTGATTTTTAGATGTGATTGTGGGTTTTAGAGCAAGAATTTAGTTTTGCGATTTCAATTTCCGAGAAATTATTGGAAATAATGTTGGATTTTAGGAGAGACCGATCGAGAACGGTTATTTTTGAATAGACCGGTCGAGATTGGCGCCGTGACGGATAAGCTATCTGTTGCACCGATTCGCAGTGATAAAGACATTACGGGAAAAGTTGAGGCCGATTAGTTATTTTTATATATTGTGAGCATTCAGGATGAATTTGGGGATATTAATTGGAAATTGAAAAAATTGGTTAAAAATGGATTTGGCCCTAAATCAACCGGTCGGGAACGATTATATTTTTAGACACATATCGGTCACAACTGATATAGCTTACAATTTTCATATATTAATTTTCAATATAAGAAAAAAGTGAATATAATTCTGAACCGATCGAGAGCGATTGTAATTTTAGACACAATTTTTTTGTTTCTAATCACCTAAATCTAGATGAAGATAACTGTTCAGTTCTAAATGGTTTAAAATAAATATAATTTTTAGATGGACCGGTCACGACCGGTCGCGACTTCAACCACTACACACGTACACAATAAGCAATAACGACAATCAAATTCATTGGAAAAAAAAACAATCTAAAATCGACCGGTCATAATTTTTAGACACACCATTCAAAGAAACAATCCCAAACTCCAAATTACCACAAACAAAATGAATTAAAGCAATATACGCATAACAATCCAGGCGTAGTCCATTTGAATGTAAAGTCCATCGATTTATGTTGCTTTTAGTGAAACGTTTTGACTTTGAATAACCTGTGACCCCAACGACCCCGGTTAATAAGCCTATTCGCAGACGGCCTCGAGTGTTGTGTAATTTTAGGTAAGTCACACCGCATTCCAATCTCAATTCACCTTTAACAAATCATTTTTACCACTCAAACTGTGTTGACATCAGATTTACATCTCTCACCTGTCAATCAACAATGATAAACAGGTTGACTCGAAAAAAGTTAAATAAATAAATAGAAAAAAGTGATCTGAAAAAATGTAGAGATAAGCCTAAATGTCTGATGGGACATTTTTTCACTTCCTCTAAATTTTTTTTTTTTTTTTTTTTTTCAGTAAACAAGTTTGTGTTAAGTGGGAAATCAACTGTAATGGTTGTATTAATTAAATTATATTGTTTGCAGGTGTAATTTTTGTGAATTTGTATGGGGAGAGGATGAATGTTAAGAATTTGTGGAGAATTTTTGAAGTTGGGTCAAATATTTGCATAATTTGGGTAAAAATTGTTTGGATTTTTGTATGGTTTTTGCTTGGTTTTGGTTGAGAGATTTGTAGTTTTGAGTTTTAGTTGTGGTTTGGTTGAAAATTTGGTGAGAATTTGGCAGTTTTTGTGTAATATTGTGATATTTGCAAAAACTGCAAATATTATTTTATACTTAAAGCCTGCAAATGTATAAAATGGCAGAGTTTTTGTTTAATGTTGTGATATTTTGTAGATTTTGTGTGTAATGGTGGCAGGTTTGGCAGATTTTGTGTGTATTATGATAGTTTTTGCTTATAATAGAGAGTTTGCGGAGAACAAAACTTATGTCTTATAAATTATAAATTCCATGTTAAATATAAGTCAGATTTATAATTAACATGGAATTTATAAATTATAAAACATAAGTTTTATTCTCCGCAAACTCTCTAATGAAAGAATTTGGTAGATTTTATATACAATATGGCAGATTTTGTTTAATGTGGCAGTTTTCATGAACAATATGATAAATTTTGTCAGATTTTATGTGTAGAATGACAGTTTTTGGCAGATTATGTGCATAAAATGTCAGAATTTGTGTACATATGACAATTATTGGCATATTTTGTGTGTATAATGACAACTTTTGGCAGATTTATGCATAGAATGGCAGTTTTGGCAAATTGTGTTCATAAACTTGCTTTTTTGGACAGATTTTATGTAGAAAATGGCAGTTTTTGATATATTTTATGCAAATTTATGAATGGCAATATTTGGCAGATTTTATATATAGAATAAACCACTTTGTAGATTAATGTACAGAACTGCAGTTTTGGCACACTTGGCTGATTTTTACCCAACAACCTAAAACTTTCAACACCCTACACAAAAAAACCCAATAAACTGCAACTCATATCTCACTCAGCTAATATTATAGGTTTATAAAAATGCTAGATAACTACAAGTATTTTCCCAAGAAAAGCAAACATGTCAAGATATATATTGGCTGCATGAAGGTCATTGATGTATAAAAAATAATCTTTTTATGAATTGAAGTGGATTCATGAATGAAGTTTGTATTGATATGTCAATCTGCTTGTTTAGTTTATTTTATTCTTCATTTACCTTATAAATTATTGTACTTTTGTGTCTTGCCCTCAGGAGAAAAGGAATCAATTGATGTGTTTAGGCCAAAATGACATTGTTATGACATCATTTCCTCACTAGGGACTCACCTGACTGATCAAGTAGGACTACAAGGACAATTTTCAAGATGAATGTTAAAGGTTGTTCTTTTAAGGCTAAATTGTGTCATTATTTTAATTTTTGAGTTTAATTATTTATTATAAGTTATTGGGTGTTATGTAATTGTGTATCAGTGTTGGTGAAGTGTTGTTTTAGAATGTGATTAAGGTGTTATGTAATTTTTTTTAGTGTTTTGAGTGGTGAAATGTGTGGTTTTGGTGTTGTTTTGGGGTATTGTTGAATAAATGGGGTTTATTAAGTGTATTAAAGTAGGGGATTTAAGGAGTTTTGTTTTTTAAAGTGTTGGTTTTTGTTTTTTTGGCTTTAAAATAGTTTTGTTTTAGTTTTTTTTCTCCCATTGTTATTGTTTTGTTTTAGTTTGTAGTTGTTTTGTATGATTGTTTTGAGATTATGTGGTTTGAGATTTGTTTTATGTAATTGATTTTGGCACTATATAAATTGTTACATATTATAATTTTGGCACTAAATTTGTTTTATATGATAAATTTTGGCAGTAAAATAATTTTAACTCAGTTTTTCTGCCATTATTTAAAAAAAAAACCAAAAAACCCATCTTTTTCTGTTTTTATGGCATAAAAACAACTCTATTGATCATTTATTAACAAAAAGGGCATTCTGGGTAGTTATGACATCAAAAACCCTTTATAATGAACATTTTTGGCATTAAAATTGCTTTATTTAAGCAGGTTTTGTTAATAAAATAAACAATTTAAGTGATTTATACAATCAAATATTTATATCATGAGTTTTATTTTCAAATAAAAGCATCTTTTTTTTAATTTGGCATTAAAACAATAATATTTCAGTGATATTTCACTGTTTTATCATTAAAAACAATACATTTCAATGTTATTTCTGTATTTTGTCATTAAAAACAATTATTTTTTTTACTGTTTTGTCACTAAAAGAAACACCATACTATCTTTTACCCCTAAACTAACTAATTTCTACTCATTTAACCCCAATAAAACCCACTAAACCCTCTTAATAACAATTTCCTGACTGACCCAAACCCTTTTTACTAATTTAACATGATGAACTTAATTATCCCAGAAATCCTAATTTATCACTCCTTCACCTTTTCTCCAGGACAAAATAATTTTAACTTTTCCGCTGTGCAGTAATAACAAACTCAAAAAAATAATAATAATGATGATTCTGCACTTCCGTTCAAATTAATCACACATCATCACATGATTGCAAAAACCACTAAATGAATGCAGATAATTGAAAAATTAAAAAGAAAAAAAACTATTAAAATTTTATTCACCTTTTCATTCACAAAAATTAAAAACAGTTAAGGAAATTAATGAATTACAAATTAGGCCTAACTAAAGTCAGTGGTCATTTTTGAGGGTCAACTCGAGAAATTCCCAAGGGAGCTCAGGGAAGATGAAAATTTGTTGTCATTTTAAGACTCGTTACTGAATTCACTGGTGCAAACAATGCAACTACGCGAAAAATTGTTGTTTTCCGCCGGAACATTCGCCGCTCTTGAGTTTAACTTACCGACAACCCCAGTAAAAAAGTCTCTGCAGATTATCTGTACATTTTTCTACACTTTTCCTTCAAAAACACTTCAAAAACTCTTCAAAAGTCTCGATAATCTTCAGTTTTTGATCAATCCACAGATTCATTGAAGAGAATTATAGAAAATTGGACCAAAACTGTAGAATATCTGTATTATCGAGACCTTTCGCGAGTTTTTGAAAAAAAACTATAGGAAATTTTGAGAAAAGAGCCCAAAACCTGTAGAAAAATCTACAGACTTTTTTAGCAGGTAATGTTTTAATGAGTGTTTGGCATTTTCTTTTAAAGTGCTCTGTTTATCAGCATTTTAGACATCAATGTTTTGGTCGCTAATTTTTAGAATCACTGGATATTTTAGTGATTCTAGTGATGTTTTCACTGTTTTTTTAATGTTTTTAATCGTATATGACTTTGGCGATTGATTCAATTGGGTTTCCTTGTGAGTATGTTTTATTGACTAAATATGATTTATTGATTGAATGATTTTTGCTAGTTTTATTTGATTTTCATGAAATTTTATTAGTAATTAAATATATTAAATATATTTTGATTATTTTAACTAATTTTAGATATTGCGACAAATCACATATGGCCTTCCTTGATGCTTCCTTCAAAATGACTTCAAAAATATCAATAATCTACAGATGATCTAAAGTTTTTCCATAAAATCTATTGATATTTATTTTATATAACCCTAAAACAAAAATAACTTTTTAATCTTTAAGGTAAATGGTATTTTGCCAGCAAATTGTTTGCAAAAAAGCGGATAATTGTGATGATACTTACTGGTAGCCAAGTGGAAAATATCTATTTTCAAGTCAGTTATTGAGTAAATTGTTGCAAGTGATGCACATGATAAATTAAAATAAATAAAGCATGAAATTATAGGTCCAATGGTTTCACCCATTTGTTACATTTCAATGCCTGTCCTATCATCGGAGTTAAACCGATTATTCACATTTTTACAATTTTTCCAATAGTTTTGATTCTTTAGATTCCCACATAAAGGAAGTTGAAAGAAATAGCTATAAACTGGAAAATTTAATTTTATATTCTTTTTGTCTGGAGTATATAATAGCATGAGTGTGACACCTCAAACCTCATCCTATTGCCAGTAGTGACTCAGCATGTGGTGGGGAGATTTGGTACTAAAACTCAGGCATAGTGTTCCATAGTGTTAAATTTGTCTGCATAAATTATTTGATTCACTTTTTAGCTATTAATAATTGAGTTTGTGCAGAAAACTTGCAGAGTATCATGTCCTAACCATCCTAGCCTTTGTAGCAGAAATTAGGCCGACGTTAAATAAGATACCTACCTACCTAACCATCCAGTTGATGTAAATTAGATACTTAAATGTTTTGTAGACACCTAAAGACATCCTTTTCTTACCTAAAGGGAGAGCAAATCCAACTTTCCACCTCCTTATGGTCTTATTTCACTTTGCATAAACGCTAATGAGAACTTGGGTATTTCCGACAGCGTTATAATCGAGTCTTTCCATATTCTTTTTCTCTTGTTGTTTTAGCCATAGCTCTCTTCTCTTCTGCCATCTGATTTTCCATCATTTTGCTCATAGGTTTTTTGTTTGGTTATCCCCGACTCTATTTAGACGATTTTGATTGCGAAAGGTTATTGTACAATGTCATAGCTAAGGTTTTTGGGCCCTTGGGCAAGAAATTATTTCAGATTCCTTATATTTATAAAATAAATCTTAATTAGGTATAAAATTAGGTATAAAATTCTTCTGGGGACCCTCTTCCTTCCTCCCTGACCAGTGTGTATGATCAGGCAAGCCTCTTCAACTTGTCTGGGTTCCCCTCTCTCAATGGCCCTCATTAGGGTTGTAGGTGGCCCCCTACTTCATCTGTTTATTGGACCCTTATTCACTAGGGTCTCTAGGCTTTGCCTACTTTTGCTATATGGTAGCAATGCCCCGGGATTATGTTTATAAATGGATTTAATTATGACATATGGCAGATTGTACATAGCCCTAGTAGCCAATAGTGACCTAAAGCATCAATCCCAATTGGTGACTCTGGATAACAATATGCCGATCGCACGGTCTCGCACCGGCGATGAATCTTTCAAATGTCTGCCTTATCAACTGTCGATGGTAGGTTACGCGCCTACCATGGTTGTAACGGGTAACGCAGTATTTTTTGTGACTTTTGTGACTTTTGAAAGTATTCTAGAACATTCTAAACAGGAAACAGCCAGTATAACTTGTTGCAAAATTAAACAGCTCTGTTGCTGACTTGTAGTAAAATTTTCTTATCGGTTCAATCTTGCAAATGGCCAATCTCCTTAACATGCTAAAAATGAAAGCAAAAAGTACCTGTCTATTAATGCCATGTCCAAGATGGATGATGACGCACATCCGATTCATCCGATAAAACCGGACACCCACTTCAACTCTGCTGTCACAACAATAAATTACAAAGAAGTCTCTATCTCACACATTTCATGGGTCCTTAACCCTAACATTTTAACTCTTAAGCCTCACCTGGATGAGAATATGTCTAATCAGATGAATCTACATTGCACAAATCTGCTTGTCATTCCTCAACCAAAATGGTTGCTCTTTATAATAATGGTTGATGTTCTAACAATGAACTCCATGTTCTATCATGTCAACGCCACCTGTTATCAATGTGTTGCTAATAAATGCTGTGTATTAAAGCGCTTCAACATGCAATTTAGCTAATTATAGCCTCATCCTTACGCAAAAATTATATATATCTTCTATGTCTGCAGAAAGTCTTCAGCCATTCAGAAAAAATGTGTACAGGATTTCAAAATCCTGAAATCCGTAGATTGGATTTTGAATTCCAACCAGATTACAGTTGGATTTAAACAGTTTTCAAGTGAATTTCACTAGATGTGGATGGGCTTACTGGCTAAAGAAACCGGAAATGGAAAATTGATAACCGGAAACCAAAAGTTCGTGCTTCTATATACACATGTGCTGACACATCAACTCTGGTCTCCAGTTATCGTTTTCCGGTTTCTGATTCCTGGAGGCCCCAGCCACTTCCAACAAAATCCGAGTGAAATCTAGTTGAAATCCTCTGAAATCCAATACTTGTAAAATCCAGAAATATGAGCCTACATTTCCAATTTCAAAACCTCACACACAATTTTCCTGTATACATCAGCCGCTTCGCTCGACTGCCTTTCTCCTTCACTTTGAAGTCCATTTTCTCAAAACAGAATACAGTTAGAACAAAACCCAAAGTTCCACTTAAAATATACATTAATTACTCACCTACAAATCAATTAAAAAATTTAAAATCAACATTTCTTAACTGCAACAACCCACTCAACAAAAACCTTCGAATATCTCCTCTGACTCCGCAAACTTCTCTTCGCTTCATTTCTTTCAAACTCCACAACAAAGCCATTTTATAGTACACTATTTAAATTGCATATCCTTTTCTTTTTCTTTTTAATTTCATACTAATTCATTGACAAAAATTTCCTCCTTGCTTGATACCAACACAGGATGTTGTTGTCAGGTCATTGCCCTCTTGTGGGAGGGAAAGGAATTAACAAAGTCAGACTCATCTTTTCATCCTTTTCGCACACTCAAATCTCTTCATGTGAGAAAGAAAAACATTTTCCATTTACTTGATCATCTTAGGCAGTTGACCTAAATATCACATACACGTGACCAATTATAACTCAAAAACACATATTTAGATGCAAATTTTATTATTTTCTTTTATTTTATAGTTATAAAGCTAAGATTTGCAAAAGTTGATAAGAAAGTTATTGCTTTGCAGTGACCTAACTTGAAAGCAAACCATATTTGAACTGTTTCTACCTCAAAAAATTCAATGATTTACATTTTACAGGATGTCAGTGGTGTTGGAGAAGTGAAATTAAAGGTTATGGAAAGTATTTTTAGGTTAAATTGTTTTCTAAGTAATTTTCTTTCAATGTAAAGCTCATTTTCAACATGGCTGCCAGTGTTTTGGAATTAAGTTTGAATTACATACCTTTGTAATGAGTGAAATGTCCATTAATCACATTCTCCACTTGTTATTAACAGTGCTCTATTTTTCCCCTCATGCATTAAAACCAATATGGCTGCTTTTTCAAAGTTTTAGTCGCATTTGTGTTCTGAAAAGAGAAAATAAATAAAAATTAAATATAATTCCTAATTCAAATAATAGTGCATTATCAAATATCTCATTTAAAAATAATCCTAAAATTAGTTCTTAAATTTTTCAATATGGCTGCCCTTTTCCACACCTTTGACCACAGTTCCCTTCTGAATTAAACAAAATAAATACAAATAAACTTCACATTCATAACTCTTACAACCTCATCATTAGAAAATATCCCAGTGAAAAATAATCTCAAAACTAACCCTTTAAATTGTTTCAATATGGCTGCCCTTTATTCAACTTTTAACCACATTTCTCTTCTAAACAAAACGAAATAACCACAAACACAGTATATATTCCCAATCCCCACACCCCCATCTTTGCAAATATCACATTTAAAAACAATCCTAAAATCAGCCCTTAAAACATTTTCAATATGGCTGCTCCTTTACCCACCTTTAACCACATTTCCCTTCTAAAAAAAAAATAACTAAAATAAAACCACATATCTCCAACCCTATTACCTCCATCTTTACAAAAATCCTCTCAAACAACAACCATACAACTGATATTT
>JAQIXT010002461.1:0-10803 GCA_034700445.1 Stenotaenia linearis | reverse complement strand
GGGTCCAGTGGACACTGTCCGGTCATTGGAGCTGTCCGGTCATTACTATGTCCGGACATTGGAGAGTACACTGTATGGGGATTTAAACTGAAAACATATGTATATTAATTAATTTTTTATACTTAAATTTTAAAACAAATATTGAGATGGATTTATATTTACTTACACTTGTGAATTGAGAAGAACAATATGAATTGAATGATCAGAGAAAAAGAATGATAGAGTCCCATTTTTTTGAAATCAGATTAATAAACAATTTTATCTTCTTTTGTAGATTTTCATCATTTGATATCTGCCATTATAACTAATCCCATACTGTCTGAATCCTATGATTTTTACTGAATGACGAAATCCAGGAAATGTGCTTTCTGACAAAAGATAAGATTTTAGGTTTATTTTGTGTTCAATGAACAGGATCTTATATACCA
The DNA here is from genome assembly GCA_034700445.1 of Stenotaenia linearis. NCBI lineage: Eukaryota > Metazoa > Arthropoda > Chilopoda > Geophilomorpha > Geophilidae > Stenotaenia > Stenotaenia linearis. The sequence continues at coordinate 10,375 of JAQIXT010002461.1, read as the reverse complement.
AATTGGTATATACCATTGGTTACCATTGGTATATACTAAAAAACCGTAAAATAAAACTTAATACAATAATAGATTTTACAAAATTGGTACATTGCTCTAATAAGACTGCCTGATATTATTTCTAATTTTGTGCATGTAACTATTAATTTTTCTTACGAATGTTACACTGAACAGACGTACCTGGTTTTTGTAGTGACTGATCAATTGGATTTTGTTTCAAATAATTTTCAACTAAAGACCATCATCCCCTTTCTCGTGGATAGTTGACTGAGCCAGACACCCGCATGTTTGCACCCCATGTGCCAATCATTGGGGTTTGAACTGGAAATTTCAATTTGCCTGTGTTTTTCTCCCACACACATACTGATACTAGCCTGAGGCAAGAGCAAGAATTTTTCTCACTGGAAAAACAGATAAATAAGACTATAACAATAAATATAAAAATATGGTTATAAATTTAGTCTCAGCATTAGAAATAGAAGTTTGGTTCGAGTTTTATTTTAAAAACATTTTATGAATGAAATTCTAAATGTATATTTCTCAATGGAAAAAGTATTATGGAATATCTAAAGTTTCTTTAAGTTATTAATTTAGAGATTAGAGCTACTGCTTCAATAAGCTTTCTTTTCTTAATTACAGTTTGTATTTGTAAATTTTCTATCGTTACTGTATTTTTCTAAAAAATTATTAATGACATAATTATACAATTATGTTATTCCTACACAGGAAAGAGAATAGACACTCCTGATGAAAATATGTTCTCCCAATTGAAAATTATACATCTTTGAAGATGTCTACAAATATCTTGGAAGTTTCCTGTATTATTTTCAATTGGTTCAAAAAGTATAGGTGTAGAGATCTTTAAAACACCATTTATATACCATTCTAAGTGTACTTTATGTAATTGGAGTGCATATTGTTTGTGACCAGGTTCCAAGGTTCCTGCCCCCAGAGAGGCTGGAGGTCCTCGGTTCCATGGTGCACTAATAAATGAGTGACACGAATACTAGTTCTTGCTGTGATATTGGCTTTATACCTAAGCTGGCGAACCGCATGCATCCGTGACTGGTACGCCTCGATCCCACGCTGATGCCGGAGCATTGGCGGGGCCAAGCGATAAAGATCATCTTTGGTGGCTTACGTCACGTCTCAACACTTGCGTATTGACACTTGCGTCCCACTTCTCCATTCTACCACTTAGGTTCGGCAAACGTTGGCATAGAGAACGAATCAGTTGTTGCAACTTCAGTCACTGGAAGGATTCTCTCTGCAAGGAGTTTTTGTACCTTATATACTAGCCCTAAACCTAATCCTGCACTTCCAGGTTAGTCCCGCACTTCCGGGTTAGTCTCGCCCTTCCGGGCATATGACCAATCCCTGACCAGTACGACAGACAGTGCCGACCGGTGAGTCACCGGCGGTCACATTTCCCCCCTGCAGAACCCACTCGGGATTCGAAAACCAAGTCTGTCGTACAATAACTTACAACACCTCTCTACCTAGGCCACACAGACACATCAACTCAACACATGTGGAGACGCGAAGTGTCTTCGGTTAGGCGAGCACTACTGCCGAAACAGAGCAAGTGATGTTCCATAAGCAGTTGGAGTGGACGGGGTTGAGGCTGTACCAAGCCCCGAGACCATGAGGACACACCGGCGGCCGAAAACAAAATTGCCGCACAATTTCACACTTTACAAAAATCATGGAGGCCTGCTCCGGAGCCATTAAAACAAAAAAATGATGGCGAAATGTACAATGAACGATGAAAAAATAAAAAGTTGAAGTTAAATTACACAATGACTAATGACTAGATAATAAATAAAAAGAAATGAAAAAATTTGCCCCTAACCAACGAGCCACGTTTTTGACGATGATTGGCCGCGACAAGCTACGACCGCCGGCAGAGCAAAACACAATACCGTCCAAACAAATCTTACCGGCGGTCGAGTGGGCACGATAGCAAAAAATTCCTGGTCGATCGGTTGGTCGTTCGGCCACGGCATGGTGAGCACTGCCGGTCCATCAATGTCTAGCCGTGGCGTGACGAGCACTGCCGGGCTTATTAAGTGCGCACACTGCATTTAGACTGCAATTTATTGTACTAGAAGCAGAGTCAGTTTATGCAACAGTGTGCAAAACTTTGCAGCCACTGATTGTTTTCAGCTTACATTCCAGCTTTTTATTGGTTGGTGTTTTTGGTGAGGAAATGGAGTAACAAAAGTAATTTAAAAGATTTTTTTGAACCCTCTGACTACCGGTAATGTGTACATTTGTATACAGCCAACTTTATGAATACAATTTTTTTAAAAATATTTAGATAAATCTTTTTTTTACTGACTTTGTTTGTTCTCTTATTAAAATTCATTTTATCAAGTCATTTCAAAAATTGTAATAATAATTAAGAGATTATTAACGATTAAAATTTGCTGCTCCTTAAGGTCTCCCATGTCAAGAAGCAGTTGGCTTTCACTCAATACATATGGCACTTCAACTTATGGGCACTTAGTTTCACTTTCAGGAGATGTTATAGAGGGCGTTAAATTCTGTTTCACCTACAATTTTTAGCAATTTGTTGATTAAATAGCACCGCTTGTGACAAAACCGGGTTGAGCGCTCTAACCAGTGGACACTTTTTATGTGTACAAATGTACACACACATGGTCACTAACCACTTATGTTTCGTCGGTAGTCAGAGGGTTAAGAAGTACAGATTGCACTCACTATGTTGTAGAGATAATACTCCCTACTCTTTTCTGGCACAGAGATTGCCTTTTATAGTGGGTTGTACTCCTGTTGAGTAGTTCATCTTATGACAAGCTTGATACTCCTAAGGAGGAGTAAAATTGTTTTTTCTTTCAGTGTAATGATTTTTGGATAATTTGCTGAATAAACAATCATTATATAAATCAAATTTATTATCAAATTTTGAAATTTTTAATAAGAGCTACAGGATTTATTTGAAGAAATATGATACTAAAAATCGGAGAAATCTTAAGAACCAATAGGTGTGTAACAATAATTCTTATGCATGGAATCAAATACTTAAACTTTATTAAGATTTTCAATTGAAAATACAAAAAGTAACATTAATTGAAAATGTAATATTAATTGCATCAGAACAATAATAGATTGTGGATTGAACTATTAAATTCTAAAACTTTATTAACAGTGAAGATAATTCAGATGCAGTATTCAAAGAGAGAAAAATTAAAATTAGATAATATTTCATCACTTAAAACTAACATCAGATGGATCACTGTCTATATACACAATGTGTAATAACTAGTTTATTCTTTTTATACAAATATAGATAGTGTAAACAAATAAATTATTGTTAAAAAAGTAAAGTTAGGGTCAATACAATATAAATATTTTGCATATTATTTTCAACTGCTAACAGTTTGTCTAGATTTGGTGTTTTTAGCTTAATTGCTTCTTCACAGCCCTTTCACCAAGGTGCTGAAGTGTATTATAACTGTTTTCAAATCAATTTGATGTGGAGGAGTAATATTAGATTAAATTTGTGCAAATAATTTTATTTAATATATAGTTGGAGATTTAACTTTTCTGCCAACTCAGACGCAATATTCAATGAGAGAAAAAATTGAAAGACCAACTGCAGTACCAATAATAGACCCAAAGTTACAAAGTAATTTTATAATGGTAAAAACTCTTTCTTCTCGAATTACTTCTCTAATATTACTTTCAACTGTATATTTATGTTCGCGAGCACCATATTGTATTTTCCGCACCATTGTTATTATGGGTATGAAAAATGTTTCTTCGCACCGCACCAAGCAAGAGCAGTCTTTTTGTGGATTCGTTTTAGAATAAGTTTCCAAATATGTTGTCCAGGTGTTTTGAGCTGTTTCTCGAGTGATACAAAGAGGCAGTGTATTGTTTTTCAAGAAGGGCAACCTATATAAGAAGGCAATGGAGTAATTCAATTTATTTAGTGTTAGCTGTTGATTTTATACGTGCACTTGAGTCTTTCTTGAAGTTTTGTATCGTAACAATGTTGTTCGCATTCAGATATCAAAACTTTAAATAGTATTCTTGTTTCTTGTGAATTAATACCAACTTGTTGCAGTAGCGGATTTAGACATTCAGGGACCCTAAGGAACTTCATTTAGGGGACCCTCTTGTTCTAAAAAACTTTATAATTAGTGTTTGGGGTGTTCATGGGGGCCCTTTAGTGCCGTGGGGCCCAAAGCCGCCATATGGTCTGCCTAGTGGTAAACCCACCTCTGACTTGCTGAAGGAAGAAATAGAGCTAAGTGGTTAGGCCGTACCTGGCCTCATGGTCTCCTAGTTAGTGACTTGTCTGCATAGTTTATTGGTGAGTTATGTCTCAGGTATTTCCTATTGTGCTAATCCATGTGCCAGGAGAGGTAGCTAAGTTGGTGTTGAGACCATCTAACCAAACTGCAGCAACTCTGAACTTTATTGTAACCGAACAAAACATAAGAAATCTGTCATAAAGTGATAGTAACAAAGCTCACGAAAGACAAAAGGGTTAAATTATGAGTTTCCTGTTTAGGAAAATAGAATATTCAGCTGATAACACTTGAATAACATTAAAAGTCAATAAAGCCAGAACAACCCTCTTTTATATTAATTACTCACTTCAGGTTTCAAAATTAGTTAACAAAAGTGTATTTTAGAGAGTTCAATGTTTCACATACAGAGTTTGGTTAGCTCATTGTGCAATTATTGAAAGAAACATGATATTTAATTGGTTCATCTCTGGGATCTCATTCACAATTTGTAAGAACATTTTACAATTAATGTGGGAAGATATTAGAGAGTTTGCGGAAAATAAAATTTATGTCTTATAACTTATAAATTCCATGTTAATTATAAATCTAACTTGTAATTAACATGGGATTTATAAGTTATACCTAAGTAATTTATGCAGAATTTTTGCATAAACAATAAGTTCTAAAATAATTGACGAATGTTGCTGAAAATAAAATTTCTGAGATAAAATTTTCTTGAATTATAACAGAAATGGCAATTTTAGAAATATGATGAATAGTTGTTAAGGAAAAACTTTCTAGACCAAATGCCCTCTTTGTTACACTTTTCAAACCCAACACACAAGTGATAACTTAATTGTAAAATGTTGGATAACACTTTGAATTTTAAGTTATGGGGACAATCTCTTTTTAATGAGTAACATTATTTTAAAATCCAAATAATTTTGAGGAAATCAAGATATGAAAACTCAAATTTCATCCAATTTTACTTTGGATCAGAAATTTACACAAATAAACTTTCATTCAAAGTTTTCCAGACATGTAAAAATTCTGTAGTACTTGTAGTGCAGTGCATGTGATGTTCCTTTCTTTGGAAGGCACGTCATTTTAGTAGTTCAACTCTGGGATCACATTCACAGAGAACATTTTATAAATTTTGTAAGAACATTAGTGTTTTCATTCTAAAATCCAAATGATTAAGAGGAAATCTGAATCCAGAAGTGAACCTTAAAATTATTTGCAATTGAACTTTGGATCATAATTTTATAGAAATAAACTGTTTTTATAAAACATTTTCTAGATATAACAATATCTTACATAAAAGTGAAGTACATAAAATATTTCTTTCTGACCTTTTTTAAAAGCAACACAAATGCCAAACATTGTTGATATTCTACTTGGTTTGCCAAAAAACTTCTTTACCAGGTTTGGAGCTCCCTATTAATAATGAAGATACAATTTGTATATCATTATACTAACAAAAGTTTTTTACCATTCCGATGAAGACAGCTACTTTGTCTTCATAGAGTTTGATGGTAGATGTTGCATTCCACAATTGCAGCGGTTTGTTGGCAAATTGTGACGATTTGTGAAGTAAATCATAAATTTTGTATTCTTTACAACTAGAATTTAATTGCTTGGCTAAATTCACTTTTGCTTCTATTATTTTGTCACTGTCTTGGCATGCAACTATCAGTGGAAATTGAATAACTTTATCTCGAACCAAAACAACAGTTATTGACACTGGGTAATCGAGGAAAGAATCAATTTGATGATAAATTAAATAACAAGAGGCAAAAATCAGTATCATAGTAATTGTTAATTTGAAGTTAAATGATGACACTTTATTGATTGGTTTCACTTTATTATATATCTTTTGAATCTTCTTTTTGAAATCTTGATTTGCTCTAGTAGTTTTTTTAAACTTGACGTAAGTTATTTTAAAACAGTTGATCAATATGTCAACCATCATTAAGCAAGATATGCCAAAATAGAATCCCAAATTTCCTCCCACATCACAAAGCAAAGAAATTATGTCGTAGGAATTGCGTTCTTGTAATGTTCTTACTTCGAAATTGACTACTTCAACTTCAATCATTGTTGTCGCATCCCTGTTTGGTGTTTCATCAATGGTTTTGATTATTTGAATTTCATCACATAAATTACTACAGTTGCAATAATATTGTATATTATGCCATAGAATTAAACTTGAAATATTATTATAAATGCTGTCTAGTGTCTTGCGATCTGCACATTTAGTTAGATTTCTTGCTTTATAAAATGGATATCTAAATTCATAAAAGATACGTATTTAATTGTAATTTGTGAGACAATTCATTCACTATGTTTAGTAAGAGTAATTTTTTTTCCTGTCATGTAAACAGAAATTTCTTGCATTTAGACATTGTGTTTGCAAAGGATAGAATATTGCCTCCCATTCGTGTTTTTTTGCATTGACCATTTGCAGTGACCATGACCCTGTAGTGTCTCTCAGGAAATACCCTAAACAAATTCCTCAAGTACAGTATGTATACACACTGTTTTGTTTCTCTGATTATTTTAATAATATTTTCAGTATTCTAAAAGTAAAAATAATTTAGTACTAAAATATAACTCAGTTGTATTGGAACACTTGTGACTGTCTGTTGATCCATTACTGTCAAGAATTAATTTTGCTGCTGTAACCAGCAATGCCTGAGCTTCATATTAATGTTTGTATTACGTCTAAAAGGTGCTTTCCATCGCTTTCCCGGCGTTAGTAATAGATTCCGTTGCGCACAATGATTTAAGCCCTCATGACGACATTCCCTGAATCCGAACCGTCACAAATAATCTTTAGATTTGGATTTGGCGTAAAGCTCAATGTAAGTTGGAGTAGAACTGGAATAGAACATTCCAAATTTGCTTTTTCTATAAGCTCTGATTCTATAGTTATACAGTAAATAATTTTCACTAATAAGATCATTGTGTGAAGATATCTAACATTTTGATTCTTTTAAAAGCTATTCCTACTAATTACACAACAAGTAAAGCAAGTTATACATTACTTCTTACCTGCAACTTATGAATTTTAAATTAAAATTCATAAGTTGAAATTAAAATTTTTAATATACAGTTGCGCATACAGCTATCTAGATCATTATCACAAGGATTTCTCTTAGTTTTGAAAAAATGATACTGAAAAATGTAATATATTAATCAACAATATGTATTATTTGCTTAACTAAACAGATAATACTTTTTGAATGGTAGTAGAAACTGTTTGTGTATATTGTAATAACAAGTTTTCAAACGCGTAAGCTGACTGGTACATTACTGATGATGTATCTATAGCATACTGAAACATCATAATAATAAAATTAATTCATTGTTGTTTTAATTTTAAATTAAAGTAATTTCGAATTATATACTTTGATTTCTCCACAAGGTTTAGGATTTTGAAGTTTAATTTTCATCTTATAATTATTATCTCCATATGGAAAGCGAATAGCTAAAAAAAATTTTTTTTCAATTATTGAATAAAATTCCATTGTATATAATATTTAGTAGACTTACTAGTTGAAATTTGCTTAGCTACATATATACCAATATCATAGTCATCAATTGTAAGATTGACATTACCTTTTCTCTATAAATTATACATTGCTTTTTATTAGATTGTTTGATAAGTGAATGAAAAAATTACCGTAGTGATATATGACTCAGTTATGTAACTACTTTTTCTCATTAGCTTTGATAACTTTTCACGGAAAAATACCCATTCTTCTGTACATTTATAGTTTAGCAACTTGTACTCCTTATTTGCCATGAGGAAATTGTTTACCTCTTGAGTTGTAAGCGCATTTAGGTAAATGTACGGAAATTTACCCTGAGTGGTTTCAATAAATCGAGCATCAACTACAGTTGGTTCATCCAGATAATGCAATATTCGATCTGTGATTTGATATAAACACGCTCCACAATTAAGGACGAGTAGTATATAAAGCAGAAAAGATATTAGTTTTGATTTTTTTGAAATGCTTGAAACTGGTTGTATAATTGGTAGTTTCTGCTCTTGTTCCCGTAACGTTGAGATTACCAAGTAATGTAGCTTCATTTTCAGAAATTATTGGTTGTTGATGATGGATTCACTTCTGCTTCTTGCAAGTTTGTATTCACAACGAATAATTGAGCAAGCTGCTTTAAAATAACTATTTCTATTTACATTAAGCAAATTAGTGTTTCAATTTGTTGATGAAAACATGCTAACGTCTGTAAAACAAATTTAAAAAAATATTTACTTGAGTAAAGTGCTTTTAGAAAAAATAAGGTGTTTTCAAAAACCACTTAGTGTCACGTTAGACAGTTACATCAATTTTTTGCCTTTTTAAATTTTAAATTTTAGAAACTGTAACATGAGGATTTGAGTAATTGCCATTAAGATGTGTAGTAACTTTTTTAACCACTCGATACTGAATGATTAAAAAGTTACAAATTTATTACCAAATTGTGAAGGGTTACAAGATTTACGTATTCAAATGTTTGCATTTTGTTCATTTAGCTTTATTTGTAATAAAAATGATGTTTTAATTCTAAAATGCCATTTCCTGTTTTCCTTGCCGACTTACAGCCGAGGGCAGAATGGAAGGGTGTTCGGACTGCTCTAATGTTGGTTGCCAGGGGAAGAATAGGTTGCTGGGAAAATAAAAGCTTATTTTCCTCACTTGGTAAAAATAATTCATTGGTTGTGGTTCACAAAACTTGCGATCTGTGATGTTTGCTATCAAGTCATATTCTTGCTCTCTTGGTAAGAGAGAGGTGGGACATCCAAAAGGTTTTCTTGCTCTCCTGGTATAGGAGGGACAAGATATCGCAACTGGGAGGCTTAGTCCAGTTCCCTGTTTGATGTTTTTGGCTGTTTTTTGGCCGATTTTGTAGATTTTTGACAGATTTTCTACAGTTTTACTTCAAAATTTACAGAATTTCTGCAGTTTAATTTAGAAAAAAATTAATATTCTATAGATTTTCAACACAATTTGAAGAAAATCTGTGGAAAAATTTTAAAGAAAACTGCAAATTGGCCAAATTTTTGTAGATTTTTTGTAGATTTTTTTTTAGCTGGGTAACTTTATACTTAGGCAACTGTAGTAAACATTAAGTATACAAAGAGTATAGTTGAACATACAAATATTTGTCATGAAGCTGAGACTGCTTTTCTTAAAACTGAATTGATAAGCTTAATCAGAAGGTAATACCGAGCAAAAGGTTCTTCATTTTAAGCATAAAAGACAAAGAATCGACTACATTGATCTTGAATTGAGGAAATCAAAAATCTAAGCACTGGAGTTATATGAACAAAGATTATGACTTCAAGGGCATTAGTTAATAATTCAGAGAAGACTGCTTGATTTTTGAATAAGAATTAGAATTGAATTTATTTTAATTCAGTTAAGTGCACACACTGCATTTAGACTGCAATTTATTGTACGAGAAGCAGAGGCAGTTTATGCAACAGTGTGCAAAACTTTGCAGCCGACTGATTGTTTTCAGCTTACATTCCAGCTTTTTATTGCTTGGTGATTTTGGGTGAGAAAATGGAGTAACAAAAGTAATTCAAAAAATTTTTTTATCTTCTTTTAAGAAGTACAGATTGCACTCACTTTGTTGTAGAGATAATACTCTCTATTTTCTGGCACAGAGATAGCCTTTTATAGTAGGTTGTACTCCTGTTGAATAGAAAAAATAAAACATTCAAGCTTGATACTCCTGAGAGGTAAAATTTTTTTTCTTTTGGTGTAAAAATTTTTGGATAATTTGCTGAAAAAACAATCATTTTATAAATCAAATTTAACATAAAATTTTGAAAATTTTAATAAGAGCCACATGATTTATTCGAAGAAATATGGTACTAGAAAATCGGAGAATATCTTAAGAAACAGTAACAATAATTCTTATGCATGGAATCAAATACTTAAACTTTATTAAGATTTTCAATTGAATATACAATAAGTAACATTAATTGAAAATGTAATATTAAATGCATCAGAACAATAATAGATTAAATTTTAAAAGTTTATTAACAGTGAAGATAATTCAGATGCAGTATTCAAACAGAGAAAAAATTGAAAGACCAA
>JAQIXT010002460.1:0-10804 GCA_034700445.1 Stenotaenia linearis | reverse complement strand
ATATCGGTTTTTTCTTCTACAAGGTCCCACAACTTTCTACCTTTCAACACTTTTCGCATTATGCTTGCCCATACCGCATAATTCGGGCCTTTCAATTTTGGTGCAGTAATTAAACCAGTAACGTCTTTGGTTTTTTCAACTTCAGTCATTTCTACGAATCGTTTTAAGTCCAATAATAGATTCCGCGTAATTATCTATATCGATTCTGGTAGTTGGTTTTTTCAATCGCAATAACCATCGACCTCTGCTACCATATGTTGGACTATTTGAAATAAAACGATTTGACTTTTGCTATTTTGTGTTTATTCCGCTTCTTCTTCCACATACAAACAACGCAAGTGATCAGCAATGAATTCAGTCTTCCTTATATACCAGGATTGAGACTAGATCTCATCACGTGATCATACAATCATATTTACACTTTACAATAATGACGTCATGTATCGCAACACTATCAACAACTTCAAAATTATTAATGGCACGAAAAATAAAAATGAGATAGGTACGTACTTAAATCATTAAAATGATGTTTATGAAATGATTAAACTTGCAGTGACAGAACAAATTTTCTGACTCAAATTGAACAAAACTTCGCGAAGTGGCAATTTATAAATTGACAAGACAAAATTCAAATAATAAACACAATTTAGCAATTAAATGTTTTACAATTTTAAACAAATATGGAACATTTTTTCGTGGCTGTGGATTTCTTACCTTAAACTCTATGAAGAAAATGGGTTATTTGTGAAAATTCACAAATTACTTAGAAAAAATAAGAAGAGAACGTTTGATTTCAATAAAAACCTTTTTTATTCAATTTTACAACCAAGAGGTTTCTTTGGAGCAAAAGTCCAAAGAAAAATAGCAATAAAGGTTGGTTTAGGTGGTCTTGTTTGAACATGAATTAGGTACCGTTCAAGGATGGGAAAAGCTATCTCGGATGTTGCGATGATGATCGCAACGGTCGTGAATGACTTTACTGTTGATATTTGCACTCAATGGTTGCAAATATGGGCTTTTATCGAGTTTTTTCAACTTACTCAGGTGTTCCTCTTGTTCCCTTCCGCTGGTCGGTTATCTAGGGGTTTCTTATCATTCTTTTCATCGATTTCTTCGGGTCCTGGAGCATGATGCGATGCTGCGCATCGTGGTACCAGGACGCGTTGGTTGGTTGCTTCCAGGAACTTCGGTGTTTTCTTGAGTCAGACATCTGTCGACGTGAATCACGGGCTTCTGGCCGTATTCAGTGCGTCAGGTGCGGCAGGCTATGTCGATGTTTTCCGTCGAACTCCCGATTAGGGCTAAACAGCGGAAAATGATTCGAAGGGTTTTTGCGAGCTTTCTCGCTCATAAAACAGGGCTCAATTCACCCAAAATGGGGGTAAAACAAGCTGAAACCTTTCGGGGGTCCCTCCTTACCCGACTGGGGTAAGACAAGACAAAATGTAGCTTTTGGCAAATCCCTCCGTACCTATTTGAGGTATGGCAAGACTATAAGCTTTTGGCGGGTCCCTCGACACTTATAGAAAGTGTCGTAAGACATGTCCTAGGCCTGTTCAATTCCATATCATATCGTATCATATCATATCATATCATACCATATCATATCATATCAAAAACCAAAATCAAATAAAACAGGCAAAGGCCCAGAATGAAAGTTCACAACCCGTTTAATTCTGGTCTCAGGGATAGCCAGGACCAGAGTGGATACCGGGGATCGACCAATAGGGTCGAGGAACCCAGCAAGAGGGAACCAATGGGAGGAGGTCATGACTCCTCCCTTGAGAACACCTGCAGGGGCGATGAGTAATGTATCATCGCGCACCTGTGAGTAAGGCAGTGAAGTAAATGAGGGCAGCGTGTAAAAGCGCAAGCTAAGATGCGACGGTGGTGAATTCGATGGAAATTCGGCACCACACGTCCCTCCCCTAGCATTTCCAATGCGGTCAAATTACTTCGGCGTCTTAGAGTCCGTTTCCCAGGTGGGAGGGGGAATCGCAGTCTGTGGACTAAAACAAGTGGTGTTAGAGACTGGATCTTGGCTTTGTCTTAGGAAGTACAATTGGAACTTCCTTCGACATGGAGGATTGGGTCGGGGATTCTTTCTGTCTGTGGACCCAGACTTCTCCAATCAGTTTAAGCGCACCGGATACGGAAATCCGCATTCGGGCACGTTCTTCGGCATCTGCGGGCTCTCAGTATGCCCGGCAGAGACGTAAATGTGCGATGACATTGGAGTGTTTTCGCATTGTCTCCATTGCCCAAATATAAAAGCTTCACCTTCGCCGGGGAATCACTCAAGATAGTTTTGAGCTTCCTGCGTGTAGCGGAAGTTGGGAAAATATTTCCGCAACTTCTTGTTCATCCTCGTTTTTCGTTTGTGCCTCGAAGGTGGAGGTGGTGGCTTTTCGTCCAATCCCTGCCTGTTGGCGTTCAGCATTCGCGTATGGGTCGGACGCTTCTTCCGCATTAAGATATCATTGACGTAACCAGCCATATACAGCTGGTGCATGATCGACTGAGTATGTGCGGGTCGGCACGCAGAGTAGGGTTCTGCAGGCCTTGTCAAAATTCTTCAATGGATTTGGACATGACAGAGTAAAGAGCCTGAAACCATGTCCTCCAAATGGTTGCTCGTTTTTGTTGATGTTAACTCTCTAATTTGTGTTATTCAGCGCTATTTTTATGATTAAATAGCTTAATAGTTGTCTTACATTCAGTTGTTAACTTTACTTTTTGGATCAATTACATTTGATTGATTTGTGTAACTTGTAAGACAGATAGTATTCACGAGATACCGTAGTTTTACTTTACTTTGTTTTAATGATGTGCCAAATGCAAACCTGTATATACAGCCAAGATGGCTAGAACACAGAAATAAAGTGTCCTTGGATTTTTACCATGTTTTTCCTCTACTTTATCAAATTTCCAGCAATGATAGATGGTGAAACCTCAACAGTTTGAAGGAAAATCCCTCCAAGACTCGTAGCATTCGTGTTCTTCAGCCGTCATGGGGTATTTAAATGCCAGTAACGGATGAGGGATTGGCGCTGGAGGGTCAAGATCTGCGGCAATGGTGGGATCCCATTGCCGACGCATCTATACAACGGCGCATTTTCGACGGCTGGTTCCCCATCTGGCGCGACAAGTGCGGGATAACTGGAACCGTGTCCAGTTGGGTTTCATCTCAGGGCAAAGATCGCAAATCTCCTGAAGGATCGCAGGGGTCCAAACAAACTCAGTGTGATCGTCTGGGTTTGTAACTGTTCCGAACATGTTAAGTTCAGGGGTGCTCTCGAACTAGAAGGAAAATAAATGAAGAAAGTTAGTTTTAAGTTCAGAGAGAAAAACAGTAGAAATTTTGGTTGACTTTTCATGTAGAAAATCATGTGAAGTCAAAAATCATTAGTTCGGCCTTAGAATCGTTCCAGCGTTGATTCGTTTGCCCAAACGTGTTATTCCTTGACTTACGGGACGATCGTGTGGTCAAAAGGTGTGTAAATTGTGTCGCGATCCTAATTAAGATTACCAAGTAAACAATACAAACGCGTAATTATATAAAATATAACAAACAACTTTATTCGGGTGAATTACAAAAGAATTGGAACAATTAAAATAGAATTAGTAATTAATTAATATCACAGTAAAATCACAGACAGTCACTTTCAAACTAAAAGAGGGGAGAGTTGCGTCTGGGCCTCGATGCCTCAGGCGTAGCACCCGTCTCAAACTCGGGACGTCTCCCCAGGGTTGCCACAGCAACACAGCGACTGTCTTTGTTGCAAACGGTAAAATAATATAAAATGATTAAATAAGTAAATATTTTAGCGGCCCTATTCTAGGGGAAATAAGGGATAGTTTTACAAGATCCGGGAGGATCGCGGTGAAATGCTCTTGTGGGGGTTAAGCTTAAATTCAGGCTTTAATTTGGTAGACACCAAATTAAACAATCAATAACACAAATATCTCTCTGCACTTAGCGTAGTGCAGCAAGATGAATTTCCTTTGAAATTAGTATTTCACAGAAAGGTGACTTAGGACTCCAGGCTAGAATAAGAAAGTGTTATCTAGTCAAAAGTTTTATCCAAGTCCCTGATCTGGGGCTCTAACTTCCCTAGATCAACTCGGTGGCGTGACATTCGGCCGAGTCCATTATTCTCCCAACTCCCACTGTTAACTTGCCCAATGGGAGGTGAGAGGAGGGCGTAGCCAAGCAAAAAGACGGACAGGGTGATTTGGAATCACCACAATTGGACTTTAGGCCTAGAAGTTTGAAATTACTGCATTTGGTATGCAATACCGGCAAATAGCAGTATTGCACCAAGAAAGAGCAAGTAAATTGAATCGTTTGGCCTGGGGATCGCTTCAGAATCGATCCTTGGGCCAAAATACGTGATTTGCGCATTTTTTGTGGTTGTGAAGATGGCGACCGCGTGGTCAAATGCAAGGGAATTTTGAGAAAAACCATAATTCCGCGTTTCCAGATTAAATATTGGTAAAAGACGGGCATTTAATTGAAATCTAAGTCGTTGAGATTTAGAATGGGTAGGGATTCAAGTGGATGGAAAAGGATTCCATCCGGATTGAATCCAGATTCGTATGGAAGTGGAACGCATGATTCCGGCCGACTTTCTGTAGAAACATGTGCTTTAAACTCGGGAAACGCGGAAAACCGTTTTTTATTCCAAGTTAAAGATTTAAATAAGCTAAAGGGAATTTTATTAATTTTTTTGTTTGATTTACCGAAAGTTGCGCCCCTGGATCCTCAAGATCCGTTTCTGTTTTACCACCTTCACTGTTCAATGGTGACCTCGCGGTCGTCCATGTCGTTTCCCGTTTCTAGTTCTGTTTCGGCCGAAATAATCAAGATATCGGCATTATTTTCAGGTTTTTTCGATTCCTTTTGCTTTCGATGGTTTGCCATAGCAATAGAAGTTGTCTAATCGGTATGGAGTGCGGACTGCAACGCGTGGTAGTGGACTGGCGGCTTATATACAATTTGGACACGTTTTCGCAGCCAATCGTGTCCTTTTGCGTACTGTTCGGATTTTATTTCAGAATTTCAATAGAATTATGAATGTTTGAGCTTTCCAATTGTGTATTTCCAATTGTTTCACTCTTTTGATTGGTTTCAAAGTCATTTCTATAGTTATTTCTACTTACATGATTTTTCACCCATAATTTGCCAATTTCAGACTATTTTCATAGTTCTTTAGCGATTTTCGGACTTCTCAAGTCCTATTTTGAAGTGGAAACTGTGCAATGTTCAGTTTTTTCACATCTAAAGTGGTCGGTCTACTGTATTAGTACAGTAGACCGACCACTTTACCACCTTTGATAAATGGGTTTTGTTTTCGAGACACAACCCTTTTCTTCAGGCTGGGGTTTTCTGACTTTCATCGATTTCTTCGACTTCAGTCGTTTTTCCCCCCTCCAACATCACTTTTTGTGGTGATGTTGGATCTTCCTCAATTTGGTCGCTGTCTGGTGTTGACAGTTCTTCATTTGAGGTTTCTGCTGGAAATCCCAGCGACGACCGAGCAGACTGACTTACATATGAATGAGTTCAAATGTGACTCAGTCTGCTCGGTCGTCGCTGGGATTTCAACTGTGACAGATGGTTCCAAGTTTCATTGGTTTGCGGAATCTCAAATAATGTATTGAGAGTCTCAGCTTCCTCCTCTGCAGATTTCTGTCCTTCTTTCCATATAGATTGTGGAAACTCAGGTAGAAATGGACACAAATCTGATCCGGCGACAGAGTGGGTAACAATGTTGTCCTCTAAACACCGGACGGTGAATGCATAACTGCCATGGCTGCAGTAATAACATAGGGCCCATCTCTAGCATCAGCAAGTCCGCTAGAGATCCCCAGTGCTGCGTTTGAGAGAACATGGGTTTTTCTCCAAACAAGGTCGTTCACCTTGAAGTTTGAGAATGGTTTCTCTTTGTCATGAAGGAGTACGCGTTCTATTACTGTAAGTCCAAAATATGTGCAATCAGATGCTGATGAACTTCTGACATGACTTCTTCAAGTTGGCGCACATATGTATGAGGGTCATTGGGATCCAATGCCAGTAGAGATTCAGCGCTCTTGTAATCCCATGGGACTCGAGGTTCCCTTGCGAAGTTGAGATATGCGGGTGAAATTCCCCTTGTTCTACAAATCGTTGATCGGATGCTAAACACAATTTCACACAGAAATTCATCCCAACATGAATGCACATCCATGAAGATTGCTAGTGCAAACTTGATGTCACTGTTCAGCCGTTCCACAGGGTTAGCTTGTGGATGGTAAACTGATGTGACGGATCTTTTGAATCCAAATTTTGCACAAAAGTCCTTGTAGATGGTTGAGATAAATTGTGGACAGTTGTCACTTATGATTTTGCGAGGAAAACCAAAGCGCAATGCGATGTCATAAAGATATTGGCGCGAGTGTTGTCGCAATTGAAGCGAACTACGCCTTGAGTTCGATGAGCTATGACTTGATCTCGATTGACTTCGATGAGACTGAGAGTGGCTGCGATAATTACGAGACAAGCTTCGACGTCACTGTGACTCGTCTTGACATCCTCGCAAGGGACTTCGATTTGAGTGGCTGTAAAATAATCCCTTTGTCAGTATGGAGTAGAGCTCTTGTTCGACTCCGCGTTGGCGAGAAAGGCTTCTTGACTTATTTTCGCGATAGAGAAAGAATTGACGGCCCCTCTGTCCTGCAGCCGTTGGCGCATACGAGGCTGTGGCCCTCTGTTTAGGCCTGGTGCTACCATATGCCGAACGGTTTGTCATTGTGATGCTCACTTGGCCAGATAAAAACGTGGCTAAGCGTTGTCTCTACGGGTACCACTGCGTAAAAAAATCGAATTTATATTGATGTAAATGTAAATGAAAAATACATTTTACAATTGTAAATGTATACATTTACATCAATGTAAATTCGATTTTTTTACGCAGTGTACGTCATGGATTGTCCAGATGCGTACGTCTTTGACCGATATCCCGATGACTGCTGCGTTCACTGATTTTCCAGTCTTGCGTGCATTATTATTGATTTAATTCCTTTCGGGTTATCATAACCCGAAAATGGATCTCGGCTTGGCAATCCGTCGCCCACGTGCAGTGATTTGGGAAATCTTGTCCCTGGAGGTCGCGGAATTACGCTGTGAACTCCTTTTCGGCCAAAACCCATCATTTTGAGTTGATGATGCAAAGCTTGCGTTACTACGAACGATGTGCCATCTCGTTTGGCATCCCAAAACAATTTGGTGTCACGCACCATTGTCGATTGGAGATACATCAGCCATTTTTTTCCAAATGGCATCCCGCTCTTAGGGTTTTTTCACCCACAATTTGTAGTACAACTTTTCATAAGGATTTGGCGGATACTGCTTCTTCATTAAGGAGTCCCAATTGGGGCAGGCGTGTCTTCTTCACACGGAACAGTATTGTGCCATGGAATCACGCTGCAGTGTGGCAGTGATTCTCCTAATGTCCAATTTGTACCCCATCTGTGGTGCATACTTCGGGACAACATCAACCTTATCTTATGTGGTCCCATCTTGTCACCATAGAATTGTCTTACTGCTGGCGGAATTTCAGCTTTCCGTATGCCAGATGGAATAATGTCGTCGGGATCCTTGAGTTCATCCCAAGTCACTGGGATTGAGTTCCATAATCCACTAATATTTCGTAAAATAATAAAATCATTTAGACCACATTTTAACGGTTTTTTTGTTTGTTGTTTGAATTTGAAGCTAAATGATTCTTAAGTCAGTTACGAGGTGGCGTCCGTTGCTTTGTGTATAACATCATATCCAGCTAATTATAATATTCTTGTACTTTCAATAAAAGTGCTTAAAACACGTTTTTGTGGGTTAACACTGATACGTCTTAGTATCGCACTGATTATTCAAGGTGAATAAACTGTACTTTCATTTATGAAAGTGTCGAGTTGGTTGTAATAAATTGATTTTCAATTTTAACATACCTCGTTGCTTCCAAATGCTTTTTAGAGCTGTTTTTTATGACGCTCAAACTCCTTGTCTATTTCTCCTTTGTTATCCTGCTCCATTTGTTCGTCTTTCGACGGATCCTTTCCTCCATCTGCCATTTCGTAATCTCGAAAATTTGTTGATACTCGAAGTAAGATGGAATAACGGTGTCTGTCCTCTCAGACTTTCAGGGCGTGAATGTCTTGAAGCTATAACATCTGGTCGCTTATATTTTCGGAGGGGTGAGAGGTTGTGGGTCAGGTGATATACACCATGATGTCATTTTATAGGCTCTCAACCATGTACTTTTTAATTACTCTGCCCTTGCTTTCACTTTGTCTGTGCAAGTGAATGGATTTGGTTTATGTTTGCGTAATCCTTTCCTTTCACTTTCGACTATTTTCAAGTTTTTACTTGAATTTGTCGATTCTCCTCCCTCCTTCAACAATAAATCACCGTCTTGTGAATTACTGTTTACTACAGGGGTATCAGTCGTCGGCGACATACGTTACAAAATTTCATCTGTTTATTGGTACTTTCATTTTTAATAAAGCATATTTCAGTTCATAACTGGTAATATTTAATGCCTAATTTGTTTACATTATTATTATTACTATTATTATTCTAATTAGAAAAAGGTTTTAAATAAGCAATCGTTTAGAAATTGTAACAACTCTAACTCAATACTAGAATATAAATTGACATAAAAATACAAGTTAGTGAAACAGGAATGTGCAGTTTTGTACCAATTACGGATGCTGTAAGAACAAGACAACATTATATTAGTGTTTTTTTCACTTAAGCACAGGGTAATTTTTATAGTTTACTGTTTTAATCAAATTTAATAGTTACCTTTATATAATACACCAAATATTCCTTTTTTCTCACTCAAAAACATCTGCTTTAGCCTAGGAATTCGTCGAATGTATGCACAAGTGCAAATTAGTAACAAGCCGAACACGATCGCACCGCAAAACGAATAGACTGAATAGGAAAAATATTAAATTTGCTTATTTTATAATGGGGAATTGAAGTATACATACCATTAGTCATGATAACGCCTAAAACGAAAATTTTTCCGATAATACGACGAAATTTCAACCTTCATCCGCCATCTTGGACAAATACGACAATGGCGCTATCTATCTGCAGTTAAAAATACAATATATACAATTGTAATTAATTTTCCGAATTCATTTTTTAAATAATAAATAATAAAATTTATGTAAATAAAAAATTAAATTATTAAAATTAAAATAATTGGCACGCCTGTAAAAAGAATGTGCTTTGGTAAAAAAAATGGCGGGCTTGTAAACAAATGGCCATACTTACGACTAGTGTTATTTTCATCAAATTTCTATTGCTGTGATAAATCTAGAAATGAGTAGTAATAATATTTTATCAGGTGCAGCCCAGTCTGTATCCTACAATGTTTTATTACAGGTATATTTCGATTTTTTCATTTTTATATTTAAAAACTGATAAAAATTTGTTGAAAAACTCATTTAATATATCATTTCCCAGGTGTTCTTCAGGTTTCAGACATTTCTTCTCAATGGCTTTATTCTACGATTTATTTCCAAAGATGTTTTAGGTATTATAAATGTTAGGTAAAAAATTTTTTTTAAATTTTTTGTAACAGACAACATTATATAATATTTTTATTTTTACAGGATATTTTTATTGTACTCCACGATTACATTCCTAAGTACAGAGGCTTTTAGAAATGCTTGTATAACTAATCCAAACCATAAAAAATGGCAACAAATTATTAACCTTATTTGGTTAACGTAAGATAATAACTTGTTTAAAAATATTTTTTTTAGTAATTAATTTGAATGTTTTTAGGGTTCCAACGTGCGTGGTATGCTCTATTTTACTTGGATATATGTGGATAACATTGTTGGAACAACCAGAAATTGCTTGGAGACAACAATATTTGGCTGCTGTGTTTGTAGTTCAAGTTTGTTGCGTTGTAGAAAGATTGGTGGAACCAATGTACATAGTTTCCTGTATTTTTATGTTTAATAAGTTGAAGGTGAGGGGTTTTGGGGTTGGTATTTGGTAATAATGAAAAGTAAAGTTGGATTTTTGGACAGGTTTTCGCACAGTGTATATCCATAGCTGGGCAGTGTGCAGTATTGGCTGTTTTTGTGTATTTGAAACCAGAATACGCAATATTTGGGTTTTGTTTGGGTCAGGTAAGGAAGTGATTGTGTGTACTTGTGTGTGTTTATACAGGAAATTAAAAACATTTGTGAAAAGCAATTTGATTTGTAAGAAAAATTTCTAGATTTTTTGTAGTTTTGGTTAAAAATTTTAAAGATTTATTATAGCTGTGCTTAAATATCGCAGAATTTATCACTTTTCTGCAAAAATGTTGCAGAATTTATCACTTTTCTGCAAAAATGTTGCAGAATTTATCACATTTCTGCAAAAATATTGCAGAATTTTCCAAATTCTTAATGAAAATGTAGAATTTATTGTTTGTATAAAAAAAATTGAAAAATTCATGAATTTTTTGCATAAAAGTTGAAAAATTCATAGTATCATTTTAATAAAATTGCAAAACTGATAATTTATCTGCATAAAAATCCAAAACTCATTATCTTTCTGCATAAAAATGAAGAATTTATTGTTTAATTGCACAAATCATTATTGCAAATGCACATTTTTACAGTTTCAAAAACCGTTACAACTTATTAGTAGGGTATGGATTTTTCGGGTTAAACCTGAAAATACCCGATTTTTACCCCCGAACCGATTTTTGGAAAATCGGGTTGAACCCGATAAAACCCGAAAAAATAAATT
>JAQIXT010002459.1:0-10804 GCA_034700445.1 Stenotaenia linearis | reverse complement strand
TTTTTTTTTTAGACAATATTGAGTGATAGAATCGACAGGTTGAGTGTGGAGGAGCGACATAGAAGAATGGTTTCGTCTTTGAATAAACAAATTGCGCAGAAAAAAGCTATTTCTGACGAAGTAATTAAAAATGATAAATTTTAAATTTTCTTGCTCGATTTTTCAGTTTGTCATGCTTTTTCCCTTTTTTGACACATTGTGCCTTGTCTTTTTTAATTTTTAATTTTTATTTTTTTTTTTTTCGTTTCTCAAAAAAAAATTATTTTAAAAATTTTGTTTTCGAATTTTTTCTTTTTAATACTTTTTTAAATTTTTATTTAAGTTGTTACATTTTTTTTCGGTTTTTTCATATTTTTCATTTTTTATTGCGTTTTTTTTACAGTTTTTCCCTTTGTTTTTTTCCTACTCGGTTTTGATTAAATTGACTAAAAATAATTTTATGATAATAATTCTAGGTAACTTCCAAAAACCAAGAGCTCCAATCAAAACTTTCATTCCAACAACAAAAATTAAACGACGTAGTAAACCAGAAAGAATCATTCGAAACAAACTTAAAGGAGTTTGAAGAACTCGAATCAGGAGACAAAAAAAGGTTCAAATAATATATAAAAATAAAAATAAAAATAAAAAACTATTTCCTTTTCAGTGTAATCGACAAACTTCGCGCGCTCGTCGCCATGAACGATTGTTTAAAGAAACAAGAACAAGATTTCAAAAACCACTGCAAAGTATGAGATAACCATTTTAACTCACTTAATTTTAATGAAAAATTATATTTAGGATGAAATGCATCGTCTTACCACTCGCTTGGATGAACTAAAAGCGGAAACCGAAGGCGGCGACGCGGAAGATCAAGAACGAAGCGAATTAGTCGAAACACAACTCCAAACTGACAAAGAAAAACTCAATAAAATCCGTCTACAGCTTGTAAGGAATATAAAAAGTGTCTTAAGGGTTAAAATTAATTTAATTTGAATTAATTTGTGTCTAAAAGGCAAAGAAAAATCGAGAAATTGCAGCGATTCAAAGGAAATTAGACGAAATTCCTTCGCGTGCTGAATTGAGTCAATATCAGCGAAGATTTATTGAATTATATAACCAAGGTTTGATTTTCTTTAATTTTTTTGAGTTTATAATTAATTTTTATAAATTTTTTTGCAGTTGCTGCTACTCATAAAGAAACAAAACAATTCTATACTTTGTACAACACCTTAGATGACTCGAAATTATATTTAGCCAAAGAAGTCAAACTCCTTAATTCAATTCTGGAGACTTTTTCCCAGTAATTTAATTAATTTTATTAACAAATTCCAGTTTGGTTTTGAACTCACAAGTAAACTGGAAATTATTTTTTAGAGCGATGTCGTCGCCTAGTGCCAAAGAACAGTTCCTCAAACAGTTTGAACAAATTGTGGAAGGAATTCGAGTGAATAAAGCAAAAGTAAACCAGTTTTTTTTATTTTATTTTTTTTATTTTTTTAAATTTTGAAAATGTTTAAAATTTTTATTTTAATTTGTAGTTGGAAAAGAAGAAACAGGAAGAAAAAATGAGACGTGATCATTTGAGTGATGTTTATTTAGATTTAGTTGAAAAACAACGACTTTATTTCAAAACGGTTAAAAGTTTGAAGGAAGAATGCCGAAAGAATGAAATACTTATCAACAAATTGAAAAGTCACGGCGAATAGATTTAAAATTAAAATAATGAAGTAATATAAATTTATATAAAATGTAAAAAGTATGCATGAAATAAATACTCGCTAAAGTATGTGAAATGTGATTTTTATTGACTTAATGGATGAAAAATAAATAAATTATTGATAATGCCATTTCCTATTTAATTTGGTATTTATTTAATATCCTTCAGTCGCGAGATCAGATCCATCAGTAACCTGTCATAAAAAAATTAAATATTAAAATAATATTTTAAAAAATTAAGAAATATAAATTAATTAATTACCAGTGTGACTTTTCCGTACACTTGATCAAATTCGTCATCATCGTAGTTCGTATAATCAACTTCAACATCATTATTAGTAACTTCCGCTCTAAAACCGTCGTCGTCTGCGATGTATTTGACGATTCGGAAACTTCCGTTTGGTTCCAGGACAGTATAAACTCCTTTTATGACTCCTTCAACTTTGGTTTCAACTTTTTGTTGATAATTATACGTGTCATCATCCTGGATTTTGACTTTGTATTTATAATCAATGTTGTCACTTTCTGATTCAGATTCAGATTCGGACTGCAAAAAAATGAGTTACAAAATTGAGCAAAAGGTGTTATTTATAATACTATATTTTGACTGGATCTATGCATTGTTACCCCGTAAATGGAAGCTCTTGATGAGCTGAGTTCAAATCAAATAAGATTTTGCGTCATAAATATGCCTACATCGAAAAAATAATGATTTTCAAACTTACAAAAAATCGACGACAACAACTTTGTCTCTTCAGACGCTATTTCCTCACTGTTCCACGATCCCACAATCAGAATTCATCAGTGATTCAAACTCATCTCACCAAGAACTTTCATTTAAGGTATAACTTTATATAAATCCACTCAAAACTTAATAAGTTACAACAAATAATTACATCGTAAGTATCGGATTCATCGTTATAACTATCTAACGTAGGTGCAGATAAAACTCCAATAGCCACACACAGAATATAAACAACAAATATCTTCAAAAATAAAACATTATCAATAATAATTATCAAACGAAACAAAATCAAACTCACCTTTATGTAAACCATGATGTGATGCTGATGATACCTAAATGACTGAATGAACAAACTGTGCCATCAACGCTTAAATACTCTTTCTAAAAGTGCCAATAAGATCACGTGTTTTTTTCTTGCTAATGAGAGTAACTAATAACCTAGTGACCAATAAGTACAGATGATTGGGAATTTACGAATCAGCCATTAGCATAAATGAATAAAGAATCATTTCCGTTGGATGTTGCCGCGAGAACAAGAGGATATCGTGTCGAGAGTGTGACACAATAAACTAGATTATTCTAGATTATGTAGTGATGACAGTCACCTCATTTAAGAGAATATGAGTGAGAGCGAATAAGGAATGGAGGTGATCTCATTTCTGTTTGTTGTTATTTTTTTTATTTTAGGTGAGGCTTGGAAGGTTTGGAGGAGTTTGTGGTTATTAGTTGATTCTGGGATGGAAAGTGGGTAAGTAAGGCAATTTTATTTTGTTTATGATGATTGTGTTTAGAATTAATTATTTGTGTGACAGTTTTGGGGAATTTGAAAATCTGTGTCCAGTTAGAGGTTTGGATGACTTTGTGAATTTTGTAATTTGAGAAATTCGTGAAATGCTTTGTATTCTCAATTATTATTTCTGCCACACCCCTGAAACCTTAAATGCAGTTTGGCATGGATTATGTAGGGCTTGAAAGGTACACCCTATCAATTGTCGAAGATCAATGATGCAATTTATAATGTCTTTATCAATTAGTTTTTTTGTGTGCTTGTGTTGAGCTAAATTGGCTGTCACTTTTGTAGGTCTTTATGGCAATTGATCTTAAGTGGTGAAATGAAAATGAATATGATATTAAATTTTAAAATGATCTGAAAAAGTGGAAATTTAAGGTTAAATTTGATGATTTATTTATTGAATATTGTTTTAAAATCAAGATGTGGTTTTGGAGACCAAACTCCACTGCTGAACAGTCAAGAGTGCCTTCAGAATTTTTTTCAGGATAAATTAAAGTTAAAAAAGGAAATGATGTTTTGAGTGAGTAGTGAGATATAGATGTCAGAACAGGTGTTCTAGAAAGGTGAAATTAATAAATAGTTAACTTCAATTAGCAATTAAAATAAATGTGTGAGGTGCAGATTTTTTAGCCTCTGAAATTCTCTTCTTAAAAAGATTACTGCCCGTTTCAAATTTGGTGCCAAATTGAAGTAAAAGTAAAATTTTCATATTTTGGTTTTACAAATATTTAGTTAATTAGATGCAGCCTCTGCCATAAAACACTAGAGTAAAGGATGCAACAAAATTGTTATTAACTAAAATAGAGAATGGTCTTATGTATAAATTGTGGTCAATAAATAAAATTCTTTTATTATCGTAAAATGACCAAAGTAGCTTTAAAACTTCATCTGAGATGATAAAATTGGTTAAATTTAATTTAAATAAGTCAAATCCTTTCATAGGCCAGGAAAGTACACCAGCTCTTCGATCTCCTTGTAACTGTGTAAGTCTTCAGCTTTAAGTTTAAAAATGTATGATGTCCCAGATATACATCTGTCATCTCTTATATGAAAAGAATTTAATCTTGATCAATTATAGTTGAGAACTATAATTCTCAAATGCAAATGATAACATTTTCTCATTAACTTCTCCTCACACTGCCTTACAGTGAAGTCTAATCTTTGTACCTCTTTCAAAGTGGACTCAATTAAGTTACCTCTTATTAGCAAGACATATACTCTCAGAATGTAAGACTAAACAAGAACATCTTTAGAAAATTATTTTAATAAAAAAAAAGGATTAATGTTAAAATATATTATTATCATCATCAGATATGGTGTTTACACGAGGAATTTTATAATTTTTCTATAATCATTATAATTTAATCTTAAAAGTTTTTTAATATTAAATTATTATTTAAAATCTTTACTCTCAAGGAAGTAATATGGGCTTCTATAATAGACCATTGGTGTGGTCTGCTAGTCTCCATCCGTTATAACACGGAGGAAAGCCAAAGTTATTTAAACGCGGGTCTCCATTACAACGCGGGTAGTATAATAAAGACCGATTAAAAATTGTGTCACTTGACAAGTTCATTGTTCGCAGATTAAAGCCACTAAAACAAATGATTTGGATAAATTAAACTGCTTTGAAATACTTTCAAATAAATACTTAAAAGTATCATAAAAATTGTATGATTTAAAATTGGACCACAGTCTGTGATTGGACCCCAATTTACATTTAACTCCTACAGAATGTTTAATGACCATTTTGGATGATTAAGTTAATTATCGATAAATTTTATGGAAATTTATTTACTTGCAAAGATTCATCCACTCGAGTTGACTCCACTTGGGGTCGACCAAGTTAAGTCGACTTAAGTCGAATCATCACCCACCCAATTAGTATAAAATATATTTATACTAATTGTAATAATTAGTATAAAATATATTTATACTAATTGTAACATATTTTTAATTAAATAAATAAAATTTTGTTAACCAATTTTGCAATCTGAAGTATTAATGTGAGGAAAGGGTACAAAGTTTGTACCCCCAAAATTAATTTCTGAGTGTGCCACTAATTCTGTTGATTTTTGGTATTTTAAAAGCAGTCAGACACCTCATTTTCTTAAAAATCTTTTTTTTTTAAAATCTGTCTCTGATTTCATTTTGAGTTTTGACTGTTTTATGATCTGTATAAAAAATTTGGTATTGGATAAAAATTGGATTTGTGTAAAGATTATAAATTATGTTAAGTTTTTGTCTTGTGACAGCTAACATTTGGCGAGTTAGAGCAATCAATATCTTCTCTCGCTCTCTTCAAAACTGAAACTGATTCGATTATTTTATCAAATCGAGCCAAGCCAATAACATTGTTGTGATTGAATCGATCCAAATCAATAAACTGAGGTTTGGAACAAATTTCAAACCAAATTTACTTAGTTTAAAAAGAGAACAAATTCATAAAAAAAATTTTTATTCACACTGACTAAATTTTTTTAAAAAATCTAAATAAAAACAGTTAATTCAAAGCAATGTTCCAGAATTACTGGAAAATAAGGGAGAGACGCTCCATTCATTTTCTATCAGATGCTTACTGCCAATAAGCATTTTTATTTCTTAATTCACTTTAAATTTGTAATAAAAATTAAAAAATAAGCTACTTTCAAATTAATTTAAATCGCCCAAAAATTGATTCAGAAATTTTGGTTCATTTTCACACAAACTGAAACCGATCCGATAAATAATCGAATACCATTTTACTGAACCAGCTGGTTCAGCATTAAATGAATTAAACGACTAAAGGAATCTTTACGTGGCCATTTATTAGAATCTATTATTCTTATCTCATCTCGTACTCCTATTATCCCAAGGCCTACCCGGCGGATTTACTGTATGTCAGTCTTCTACTCGGAAGCTCTGATATTGTCCCATTCTGCACATGTTTTATGGACATTTTTGAGAACATCATATCCTTATTAGTAATTCTGAGAACATCCTCAAGACATCCAATTGAAGATGCCATGGAGAGATGTGTATTTGTAGGACTTAGACTTATTTTTGGCATCTGGACATCCTAAACACGTTGCTGGACTTCATGTGCTGCCCCATTCTCAAACCAAAAATCTAAACCAAACAAATTAGAAAGTTAAATTACAAAATTTATTATTTTATCTAGTAGACTAATATTACAGAGTTGATATTCAGAAACACAATGTTTCGTACTAATTAAACCTTCATTCAGGTGTCATGTAATAACCAGTCAGTATCTGAACAATTCTTCAAACTTAACAGATTTGAGAAAAACAAATAAATCCAAATGGAAAAGAAATTAAATTCTAAACTTCTAACAAGTCCGTTTCTTTCATTAAGACCGAGAAGAAATAAAGTTACGACGCTTCATTATTGCTAAGTCAGTCGTACTATTAAATACTACACCTAATCCTTCCCAAAACCAAATATTTACATCCACACTTTGGTAATCCCATGCACTGAGCAGTAAATGAAAATAAACCGTAACGTTCTCTACCAAGTAATTAAATGCATTGTATACAATTAAAATGAAGTACTCTCCGGTTCTTTTTTCTACAGTTGCATTCTTACTAAGTTTCCCTGAAGTCTTTTAGTAGCGTTGCTCGTCGTTTCTCCGAAACGTCCATTTGGTTTTCCAAGTCCTGAAAGTATTAATTTATTATTGATTATTCTTTTTCTTTGGATGGAGACAATGCCCAATTTTGTACTGGGAATTTCACTTCCCAAACAAATTGTTAACCTCAATTTTGAATTTAACTTATAATAAGTCAATTTGTGATGTTATAATTTCTTTGTTTGAAAGTAGGTTTATTAATACCTGAAGGTGTTATTTATTAATGTCTTAATTATTAACATCTCAAAATGACAAAACTGACATTGTTAAATCTTTCGCAATTTTACTCAGGGCTGCACATTTGAACTGAAATTCGAATTGATTTTACAAAAAAATCAAGATACATTCAACTTCGAATATTCGAATTTGTTGAATTTTCCAATTTTTATATGAAATCTCAATTCAAAAATAGCAATTGAATACCAAAGAACATATGCTGATCTCTTAATATAACCAACTCCCAGACTACTTCTTTTTTATCCTCCATCTCATAGAAGCCAGTCATACAATGGGAAATAATTACATTGTGGTGGTTCAGTGGGATGCCAAAATCAAATTGCAGTGCATTATTAATACTGCTACTTACTAAATAAAAATAAAAACATTGTACGAATTTGTTTGCATTTTATTTGTAACTTATTTTTGTACCTATTTAAATGTATTTTTGTATATCTGAATATGCGAATAAACAAATATTCAAATATTAAATATTTGAATTCAAATTTGTATTCATATACTTTGAGTTCAGTGTATTGCATTCACAAATTTCGAATGACCAGCCTTGAGGTGATGAATCACTTCAAGTGAGAAAACTAACTGAAATAACCAAGTTCTATGGTTAGTCTCAGAAATAAAATAACCTACCATCACCATGGTTACTAGTTCTTTTCGATGATATCAGTTGACAAAAATTGTTATTTTGTTGTAACCAGTGTTGTCCCTGCTATTAGCATTGTGCTATCACCACTATAGCGGTGCTATTGGCCTGCTATTTTTGTTAAGGCAATAGCTCACAAAGTAGCTTGCTATTTTTTTTGTTTCAAAATAACGCAATTTAGCGCTTTTTGCTCTATTCATTTCCCCCCCTACAAATGCAGAAAACGTAAGAAAAAAAAGACAATGTTCATCATTTAATTTTATCTTTTTATCTTATTTTTCTGCATTTTAGCATAGAATTAAACAATTAACTAACCTTTACTTTATAGATAACGGTAATTTTTTCAAAAATTATTAGTGGTAGTGCTAATAGTGGCACTGTAATTTTTGCTCAATTAGCGATAGCCTAGTGCGCTTTTTTTTTTTTGATAGCGGGTACAACACTGGTTGTAACTGTCTAAATACTTTATCTTCTTACTGATTCTTACTATTGTGGTTATTGATTGCGCAACTGGTTGACGGTTTATTGCAGAATTTTAAGTCAAAACTTATAAAATTGCAAATTATACATTGACATTGTAATCCATGAGCACTGCCATCTTAAACAGATCTGATACAGTTCCATACATGGGCATCACCATCTACAATAACCCATCACTCAATCTAGGTTATAGCAGATGCAACAAAAATAACCAATTGATTGGATATTATCAAGCACATTCGTTATTAACCAGGTTAACCTGGTTACTTCGATTGGAGTTTTTAAACACACTGAACTATATAATTTACATTGCGCTGTTTACTACTCTGACTAATGTCAGAGAGCTAATTTTGAAATGCTCCTCAGTGCATTAAGTCTTCAACTTGTGTGATTAATTTTTTCCAAAAGTTTCAGAGCAGGTTGAAAAATCATTTAGTTGAATATTGTCTAAATAGACTCCCAATGGTCATTAGTGGTCAGAAAATTTGCCAAATAATCCACAAGTTTGTAATTTGTGGATAATTAATATGCATAAGCAATAAGATTATACATTTAACAGTTATAGGAATGATATGTATTGAATAATGCCTACCCCTCTATCAGTTGTTTCAGCTCTTTCTATCTTCCATGATAAATTTTCAATCTCAGCTTCAAGTTGTGCTTGTTGATATTCAAACTGTTTTGAAATAAAAAATAAAATTTATAATTGAAAAAATTATTTTGACAAGTATTTATACAATAATTCAGAAATCTCTCAAAATCTAATCAAATCACACAGAACAAACTCATAAATTACCATTAAAAACATTCCTAACCCATCCAACCAACTCACCAATTCTTTCCTGGGTCCAGGTTCCATGAAATAAGCATATGGATAAGTGTATTGTAAAGTATAGCGACACTGCAAAACAAAAACCAAATCAAACCAAACTTCCACCAACTTCCCACAATCTCACCAACCTTTGCCAGCAGTGCTGCAGCATCGAATAAATATTGCCAATCAATCCATGTTCCTTCATTCTTCATCACTTTTTCTTGAGTTCGATTTTTAATTTTCTCGAGTGTCTGTTCTTCGAGACGGAGACTCTTTGAATGATTTTCCCACTACAAAAAAATTAAAAATTAAATTATAGAAAATTTGTTTCTCGATCTCCTAAGATATATATATATAATAGTAATACACAGTTGTCGATCTGCAGGATGTGATGTCATCACTGCAGGATAATGTAAACAAAAGGGGAGACATTTGGAAAATGTAAGAGGGCGTTTATTTTATGTTTGATTGCAAAATTTGATGGAAATTTAATGAAAAATTGCAAAATATGATGGAAATTTAATGAAAAATTGCAAAATTTGATGAAATTTAATGAAAAATTGCAAAATTTGATGGAAATTTAATGAAAAATTGCAAAATTTGATGGAAATTCAATGAAAAATTGAAAATAGTGCAGAATTTTATCAAAATTCAATAAAAACTTAAAGAAAGAAAATAATATGACAGGAAATTTTCTCTTAATATTCAAAATTTCATTATAAAACTGAAATAAAATTTCCACTAAAATTCCAAAGTACCATTTAAAAAATTCAATGAAAAATTGAAAAAAAATCAAAATTCAATGGAAAATAAAGCCCTGTCGGTTATCCCAACGGTTCGAAGGGGTTCAGCTAGTATCACTGTAATATAAATGTGTTACATTAAAAGAAGAAAAGATAAAAAAATTTACCCTTTCAAAATAAAATAGATATTTTTTCAATGCTTCTCTTGCTTGAACGTGTTCAGACTCGAGTCCTACATTTGGATTGACTTTATATCGACTACATTCGTAATATTCACTTCCGTGCACTTTCCAGTCTCCCAAGCACATCCAGCAGAAATCTTGTTTGCAATTATAACATTGCATGTGATTACAGCCGCCATTCTTTTCAATGCAAATATGGCATTTTGGGCACTGTGTGAGAGATGAATTATGTTTTTAATTTTTAAAAATAATTTTTTTTCAGTTACTCACGTCTTTGGTATGTGCACTAATGTAATTGGCAGTTTCTGAATCGTCAGCACATTTTGTCAGCCATTTTTTGATTGTACTGCAATCTGTTGGCGCATGGTAATCAGTGGCACATCTGAAGCTGGAAGAAAAGATTTTGGTTTAAATAACTATTCTGAAATTTTGTTTTGTTAAATTTCAATGAATTTCTTGTAAAATATATAGAATCTCATTGAATTTCATCTAAAATTAAATGAATCTCACCAAATTTCATTAAAAATTTTATAAATTTCATTGAATTTCATCTGATATTTGATGATTTTAATGATTTTTAAGTAAAGTATATTGTATTTGATCTAAAATATTAAGCATTTCATTGATTTTAATCTAAAATGAAATAAATTTCATTAAATTTCATCTAAAATTCAAATAATTCCAAGCATTCAGTCTAAAATATATTGAATTTTACTGCATTAATCTAAAATACAGTCGGACCCGCCAGTAGTGACCTCGGCTATAGCGTCATGTTTGGTGCGGTCCGGCCAACACTTTGACGCTGTAAGCGGACTCGCTTGTAGCGTCAACCCGCTTATAGCGT